>OMNZ01053132.1:0-10102 GCA_900303255.1 Lesueurigobius sanzi
GAAGATGGATGGAGCCAAATACAGGGACATTTTGGAGGAAAAGCTGATAGAGTCAGCAAGAGAATTGAGGCTGGGGCGAAGATTCACCTTCCAGCAGGACAATGACCCCAAACACAAAGCTAAATCTACAATGGAATGGTTTAAAACAAAACATATTCATGTGTTCGAATGGCCCAGTCAAAGTCCAGACCTAAATCCAATAGAAAATGTGTGGAAAGACCTGAAAACTGCTGTTCACAAACGCTCTCCATCTAATTTCACAGAGCTTGAGTTGCTTTGTAAAGAGGAATGGGCTAAACTTTCAGTCTCTAGATGTGCAAATCTTGTAGAGTCATACCCCAAAAGACTTGCTGCTGTTATTGCAGCAAAAGGGGGTTCCACAAAGTATTAACTCATGCTTTATGAATACTTGTGCATGTCCAACTTTTCAGTTTTCTATTTTTTGAAAAATAACAGAATCATATATCATTTTGCTTTCACTCCACAGTTGTCTGTTACTTGTGTGTGAAAATTCATAATAAAATCTTCATGTTTATGGTTGTAAACATGACAAAATGTGCAAATGTTTAAGGTGTATTAGTACTTTCGAGAGGCACTGTAACTGACCCCTGGGGATGGAAAGGATTTTTACTATTTGGTTTTTAACACTGAATGAAGGTAAGTTCAATACAATACTGCTGTTAATGGCAAGGGTGTCTATTTGCACTCCTATGAAACACAAATGCACCCTCAGTCACTGTGCTCTGGAGCCGGCGCTGTCATCTTGCACGTGAGAGCCTCTGTGGTTGGTCTCTATAAACAACAGTCCATCTACTGTAAATGCTTGTCTCATAAAAGGTTGACACAGTTTTGAATCCAGTAAACATACACCTGGGCTCACACAAAAGCTTTAGAAAGAATTCCTTGCTAGGTCATGTTTCCTGGTAGTGAAAATTAAAACCATGAACCAGACAATGATGCACAGCTAATGTTAGCACAAAGGGAATCTGCCACATGAATAGTTTTGAACAGGTGTATTCAGGGAAAAATGACTTGTTTTGATTGACCAAAAGCTGCACAATTGGGTTTCACCAAGGTATAATTCCAGTCTGCGTGAGCCGTGTCATCTGGGTGTGTTCTTTGGTTGCAAAAGTTTCCAAAGAAATAGTCATCTGCATTTCAGTAAATCTTTTTCTCATCCACTACCTCCAGAACTACCCCAAAAATGGAAGTTTATTAGGTTAATTGTGGCCTCTTATATACAGTAGATACAATTTCTATTATCTTAATCAGACAACAAAGAAAGGTGTAATTTTAAATAGTTCGTTTTTGCCATTTCTTCGGTCATGCACACTGAAAAAAGTTGTGTTGGATATTTGTTAAATCTTATCAGTATTTAGCCCGCTCGTGTTGCTATGTGCTGTTATATGTAAATGTTGGATAGTAACTATTAAAAATGATTATGAATGCAGAGAATTATTATTATCGGGGGGGGGGGTTCTTTGGAACGATAAGGGGCCACAAAGATCCAGACTTTAGGAACAGCTGGTCTATAGAGTGCCATCTGACAAAACATCTTCAGTAACAATGATGAAAACATTTTGGACAACTGTGGGTGCAAAGAACATGTTTTTAAAATGATAAAACATAGAGTAAAATCTTCAATTGTAAAAAAAAAAAAAAAAAAAGTGTGTTGTTAGAGGACTGTTGTGGAAATGACCTGTTGTTGTTAAGTGTTGTCTCCATGATTACATGTCCATATCTGCAGGCCTGATAACATCACTTAAAATCCCAGCGAGGGCCATGGAGTTAGGCATCATCCTCCCTGAAGAGAGAAGATAAAGTCACTGTGGCTCTTGCTCCAGATTTAGTTTCGTCTGGCCTTGGTGACATAAAGTTTCTCCTGTCCAGACTTCATTTAAAAAAACTTATCTTATATCTGTTATTACTGCCTAGCATGAGCACAGAAACTTCTACTTAAAGGCTCTATACCTGATTTTCTCCTAGCTGTGGAATGAAATTTGTTTTTTTCTTTTTTAGTTTATTAGTGAAGATGATACTGTGCAATACTGTATGAAGTGTTTTTGTCTTTCATGAGGCTACTTTTGTAGCATTTCTGTGACAGTGACCCTAAAAAGTGACCCTGCAAGTTGTGAAATGTGCTTATGAATTCATTCCTATGAAGACATTGAATTTTAGAAATATGTGTGGAAAGTTAGCAATGCAACTATCAATTTAATTTACTCGCATTATTTGTTTAAAAAAAAAAAAAAAAAAGAGGAATGGTCCCTTTGAGGTATTACCCACTGTTTTCAACACACAGATAAAGTAATTCCTTCCCTAATTTTATGAAAAATACTGTACAGAATTTGAGTATTGTGAAACATTTCACCCAATACATGCAATACAATACAATCATTTATTTTGTTACAGATATTTTTTATTGTTAAAAAATACCCAAAAAATGACCAAACAAACATGTGTCTTTGCTGTGAGCGGCTCCTCTCCTAACTTGTAACTTTACTGGGAGCGGGGACGTCTCCAACTCATCTCCATGAAGATGTCGGCTAAAAGCAGACAAATATGAGATTCAACTTGGCTAGGTCTCCTTCCAAATCCATTCTTTGATTACCCGCTGCAAAAAATAGCATGTTTTGTGTCTAGCTGGTCATTAGGAGCATGTTTTATATGGCTGGCAACGGTATAATCCAACATGTTGCGCAGTGTACCTAATCCCAAAGCCTAGACAGAGGAATTAAAGGAGTCATTTTGTAGCCTGATTTGTTAATCAGTGTCATGTTCTTTGGCATTTGATAACAAGTTTCTTGTGTCAAGTTCAGACTTTGTAGATATGGTCATGAAAGTTGTTTATTTTCCACAGAGCTGGGAGCTGCTGTTGGCCATGCAGTTAGTGCAATCTCACACATCTCACAATAGTTAACTGAATCCAGCCACATAAGTTACTTTTACCTTTGTTTCTTGTTTTAGAGACTACCCATGAATGTGTTTTTTCGGTTGATTGAAAAGAAAAAGAAAAAGGTTTAACAAAATGTGTTATGGATCAAAATATAGCTGGATGAATCCAAAGGTGGACACGTTTGTTCTTAATCTTATTAGTTTGCATTCTTGGCATTGCTTTGCCATTTCACAGTTGTTGGAGTGAGCAAAACACAAACACAATGTCATATACTATAGCTGGTTTCACTTGTTCTTGGAGGACTTCCAGAGACAGACACATCTGGAAGTGCTTAGTGCAATGGGGTCATCCTGACAGCCTCCCCCAAACTGGAGAGAAATGACGCACAGAAGGCTTAATCTACACTGCAAAAACTCATATCTTAGTAAGTCAAGTAATCTAGACATGAGTTGAATTTTCTTGAAATAAGTACATTTGTCCTTGGTTTGGGAAACTAATTTCAAGATACTTGTCCATGGGGCAAGTTTTTTACACTTGAATTAGGAAAAACACCAATAACAATCTTATTTCAAGTTATTTCTGTGTAATTTTGAGTGTGTTCAGGCTGTTTTTCTTAATTTTAGCTTGCCTCATGGACAAGCCTCTTGAAATGTACTCATTTCAGGAAAATTTTACTCATTTCTAGATCACTTAACTTACAAAGATATGACTTTTTGCAGTGTATACCATTGAGGACAGAGCAGCATGCTTACAGTGCTGTGCTAGTTGTAAAATAGTATAAGTTCCAATATACCTATGCTGTGGATGGGGTGGCACCAAATTCCAAGGGGGTCAGATCCACCCAAGGCCCCCCTCATAAGCCTCATAATGAGATGTTTTTTTTTTTAACTATAGATGGAGTCTGAAAGAAAGCAGGTAGATAATCTGGTTTAAAGTTTGTTTCATGATTGCAAATGCACCATATTCCTAAACTTTATTCTTAACAGTTTATCAACAAGTTTGATTCTGTCTTGTTTGGTGCCCCTCCTCAAAGGCCCTCCAGCCTTTTTTCCTTCTTTCACCAAAACATGTTTGCAGTATTATTATGGGAAATAGCCCTTTCAAGTTGAATCTTAGAGGAGTTTAAGAAAGAGGAGCATTTTGTCACTGCCAAAAACACACAGGAAATCTTCAGTCGCCGTGACGACAGCCATTTCTCGCTCTCCTCGTCCCTTTGCTATAGTCACCTCTTTGGCAGGACACCAGAGCAATTTAGCCTGCCAAACCAAGGCATGTTCTGCACTCAAATGTCTGAAAAACATCTTTAGACACAATTGGGAACATTCCTCTCAAGTAATCTGACCCAAACAGGAGTAAAGTGAGAGAAAAAGAAGTTTCTTCATTCAGAGACAGACAGACACGCCCACCGTTGAGTCAGTCGAGGCCTTGTGGGAAATGATCATGCCCAACAATGCCCAAAAAGACACAAGACTCTGTTTTGACTCAACTACAGTCATTTCCTGTAACTATTGGCTGCACTTGGATACGTAACAATCTCTGCTATTGGCACATATACAATTCGAAACATCTCGTGTCATGGAATATTAGACAAGGCATTTTTTTATAGTTTGTTCAAATAATTACATTATTTCATAAACTAATTTCCAAAATATTTCTTTATTATTTTGTTGTAAGTAACTACTGCATCAAGTCAGAGTATCAGGTTTATTGCATAAAAGGCCATTTGCTATACAACATTCAGAAACACCTCCACAAATGGAAAGGTCAAAACAAAATCCTTTGCGCCACTTGCAGTCCTGAGCCTTTTCCACAGGAATGTCATACGATTTATATTATATATATTTCCACTTTTATGTTTTACTTACCGAGAGTCTGCATACACAGAAGAATACACGTCTGATGCCAAAGCACTTTCTCAGAAACAGAAAGGTCAAAGAGTCCAACACTGTCAGCGTTTGTTGACTTGGGTTGTGTAAGAAAAAAACTAACAGCATACCTGATCACCAAGTTCAGTGTCAAAGGCTAAAGTGACCCAATATTATGAGTAAATGAGTAACAAAGTTCAAATGTTAACAATATTTTGATGTAAAAATACCAAGTTATGGACCAAAAATCTACAGGTACACCAGTGTTGTCTGATTAAATATGAATAATTATACAAAGCCATCTTCCACAAGTTGAAAACATTACTCCAAGTCTTACCGAATACACAAACCATAATTTGAGAGGAAAAAAATCTAATATTTAGGATACATTAGCACTCAGATGGCACTCAGCAAAGCAGTGTAGTGGTTACTGAAGGAGACTGTAGTGTATTTGAGCTGCACTGAGAAGTTACTACTGTAAGTGCAGAATTTTATCTTTCAGAAGAACATGTGCAAAATGCTTTTCATTTGGTCCCACGCCTCACAAACAACTGGCACCACCTTTTCAGTCATTTTCATCTTCAAATATTGACGGCGGTCTCACGCAGCGATGTTTGCATAACAAGGTTTAGTTGATTCAGAAAGTTTCCATTCCCTGCACTTCATTTTGAATTTATCAAGCATTATCTGCTACTGACAGTCAATGATACTTATAATACTTTTTATGAAGGTTCAAAAACAGTGCAGCTATGATTGAAAGCATTGGTTTGGGCCTGGAGGTGTGTTGGGTCTGAATACCAACTAATTAACAAAGAATTAAACAACAGGGTAGAGGTATAAGGGTAATATCAAGAACAATTAAGTTCTTGATATTTTGGGGGACTTTCTTGACAACGATAATCAAATGTGCTGGTAAATGTATTCATTTAGATTGCTGTGATCAAAAAGATAATTGTCTTGTTTTTGTAGCTTGATTTCTTGACATTGGAGATATCTGAAGATATCTCCAATGTCAAGAAATCAAGCTATTACGATATTGTAAAATTGAGTATCTTCTATTATCTTGTAGATGATATATTGCCCACCTCCACAACAGGAGTCTGAATACTTTCTGAACCCACTGAACATAAGGCACACTACTGGCATCGTGATCGCATTGGGATACTTTAATTTGGCATATTACTGTCGTCTCACTGTCGCCTCACAACCCAATGTCCACCGCGTTACAGTTGAGCACTTCAGTGGGCTGTAGTTGCCCCAGATGCAAATGAAACTGCCCCGGCTTCTTGGTTTTCCAGCATCGGATATCCTGCCCCAGCGTGATGCTTTTGATACTGGGCAGGTGGGCGAGCATGTCGTTTGGCAACGATACCACCCCGGAGTTGGACAGGTTCAACTCTTGCAGGGATTCCAGTCCGATAAAAACTTTAGGGTCTATGTTTTTAAGATTCGGGTTGTTCGAAAGATCCAGGACTTGCAGACTTCGAAGTCCCTTGAAGCTAAACGGTTCGATTTCCCGGAGCTCCCTGCAGCCGCTGACTGACAAGTAACCCAGGTCTTCCAGTTGCGAGAACGCCCCTTCTTTTATGCTTTCAATCGGGTTCGCGTCCATGTTTAGGTAGCGCAGGGGCAGCCCGGACAACTTCGGGACACTCGTGAAAAGGTTGTCGCTCAGGTTCAAGCTCTGAATGTGCAGAGTCTTCCCGTTGGCAGCCGTCGACACTGCTGTGAGTTTATTATTGGACAGATCCACGGTCACCGGCTCGGCGTTCACTTTGGTCGCAAACACGTTCATGTCGAAATCGTGGAAGTTGTTGTAGCTCATGTCGATCTCCGATAAAGGCAGGCCGTAGAACAGGTCTGGGGTCAGTGTTGTGAGACTGTTGTGGCTCAGGTCCAAGGACTCCAGATAGCGCAGCCGGGACAAAGCGCTGGGGCTTACCTGCGGATGATAAGACAATTACAAAGTAGGTAAAGGGTTTATCGATGTGTTTAACTTGCGTGCAAAAGAAAACAGGTGAGAGGTGGTAGATAAGAGGCTGGGCAGAGGCCAAAAAGTAGCCAGTTGTGTCATATAATGCAATAAAACTTTAATAATGGCATACACTTCAATCAGTCTGTAAAACATTGTCAGCTTCTTATGTCATAATAGTTTAAATTGTAATATTTTGATCATAATGTTCATCAAAGTTATATTTTTGCATACTAAAATTAGGCTGAAACGAAATTAAAAGTAGTTAAAGAGACTAAACTGAGAAGGACTAAAGTACCCAGATCAAAATGAAAAGAAGGGACTAGAAACATGCCTCACGTGATTTTAATTCACTGCCAAAGAACAAGTCTGTGTTTTGTTCATGTGAGAGAACAAAACACAGAAATAGAAATGTCAAGTGGAACAAATTCATCAAATTGTCATGGATTTTTTGTCGACAAAACCTACACCAAAACTAAAAGGTTAGTGCTAGATAGTCGGCTCGGGAGGGACGGTCTGCTGTTTTTTTGGATAGATCATTGAGTTGGTTTGTCTGAAAACATACCTAAACCTAGCCCTAATCCAAACCGTAACAATATCTCTGTTCCTAAACTTGGCGTCTCAAAGTTTTCACAGCAGACCGTCCCCCCCGAGCTGACTGTCTAGCACTAGCCAAACTAAAAAGGATTGTTTGGCTAAATCTTGGCTAAAATTAAGTTACATTTTAGTCAAAAGACAAAACCACATCTAAATCAAAATGTGCTGTCAAAATGAACACTGTTCTACTCGCATGAACACTATGAACAAAATTTGCAATTAAGGGGAGACACTACAGATGAATAGGGAAATTTTAAACTCTTTTTGTTTATTACTGACATAAATATGAGAAGAAAAATATGTATATATATGTTTTCTCATTTCTCATTTTATGTGTTTATATAAAAATAAAGCCTTATGTGTAAAAATGTCCAAATTTTCCTATATGTTTATGATTTAAATTTATAGTTTTATTTTGTTGATGTATTAGTTACAAAGATTTGTTTAAAGGGGATTTTGGATATCCGTTTATTTTTTGAATAATCTAGTTATTAGTGAATAAATCAATAAAAAAAAATTTGGGGTTAAAACTCAATAAATCAGGCTTGGAATTAAATGTTGAAAAATCCTTCAAAAATATTGTTAAGTACAAGACTGTAAAGTTTGGAGTAGGAGCTACTGAAGAGGAGATGATGTTGCCACAACCACAAGAGAAAATGGTCAATGAAGTTACATTTCCCCATATAGCTCTATGGAAAAACTTGAATCAGTGCAATAATTACACTCCTTATTTTTAAGATTAGGTCATTTATTTGTTTCCAGGTGAAAGTTTATGTGTTAGAGCAAATTCCACCAAAACCTGAAAAGAAAATTGAAAATTCAATCTAAATCACAATCTAATGATCACATTTAATCACATAATCACATAATGAGCCAATTTTCTTACAGTGGGACTGCGTACTGACCATTGTGATGCGGTTGCTGCTTAGGTCCAGGCCGACCAGCGTTGTGTACCCCGGCCCGGACAGCATGGCGTCTGTGAGGGGCCCCATGGAGATGGAGGAGAGGTCCAGGTGTGCTGTGCCCAGCGGGATGGGGATGGGCATGGTGGCCCCGGGTCTCAGCCCGCTACAGTCCACTCTGGTGAGGCTGAAGCTGTCGAACAGGCCGAAACTCTCCACCTCGCAGCGGCAGGCCGGGTGACAGTTCTCCACCGCGCTGGCCTGGACTACCGCCAGCAAGAACGCACCGAGCCACAGCACAAAAGCCATCATTGTCTGTGAGGGAAGGACACCAAAGAAGAAGAAGAAGAAGCCAGTCAGCGAAAATTGTACAACCAGGGATTAACAACGTTTTTTTTTTAAGAAGAACTGGTAGTCAATTTTGTGCATGAATGATGACATTTTGTATGAGCACTAAACTATTTATAGAACAATTATTGTCATTGAATGGTTTGTATAACTTTGTGCGACTGTGTACCATTTTAGTTTGCAGTGACTTCCCAATGGGTGTGACCTAAATTCTCTAATAAAGCGTTCATTTGCACATCCCTTCTTAAGTGTATTATTTACTCACTGCAATGATTGTTCTCGGAAGAAATGCTGCGTCATGTGAAAAAGGCCCATATATATTTTTCTGGATTTTAGCAGGTCTGAGCACAAGCCTTATGCAGGTGTTCACAAGACAGACTTGGCAGACTATACACAACTTTAAACACAAAGCAAACAGATAACAATCAAGTGTTTATTCTGGGTTTTTAGCGGCACACCCCTATGAGCAGAGTGAACAGAGGTTAAGGATTGTGCAACAGCAATCAGAATCACAATTTGAACGGTCACAATTAGCGAAGGCTGCAATTAACACAACGTCCACTGCAAAGAGCTAAATCATCTTTTTTTTATTATGTAGAAATCCTGCTAACCTTGTAGTTTACACTTCTGTTAATGTTCCGGGATGAGGAACTTCATTTGAAAACTTAGCAAATCTAATGCCAACGCTCATCAGATAATTCCACTGCGTCTTCATTCCACCTATATCTTTAAATGTGAGCAGAGATTTGGTTTGCCCTTACTTGCAGGTAAACTATGAACTGCATGTGAAAGTGTCTTTGGACAATGCTGCTGCTGCTGCTATCGGAGTTGTAGTAAAGGTTAGGCTTTAGGAGTTATGCAACAGGATGAGGTAACAGAACTCCATCACTTGTACACGGGCTAATTACGCCAACTCAAAGTCCGAGTGGGATAACAATGAGCAGCACTGCATGCGAAAAATAAATAAATGGCAACTTACGAAAATGTATCGTGTTGAGTGAAATCCACAAATGCGCATGCCATTATTGGGAAAAAACTAAAAGCTCAGCACTGACATCGCAAAATCTGATGTGTCACCCAGGAATGCAATAAAACATAAAAATGTACAGATATAACAGGTAGGTATAGCGGTTATGGCTGCGGGCTCTAATATACTTTAAAAACAAGATTTTTTGTTGTTAATATATTCCAAAACATAGTATATTCCAACAGTTATGCTAGTAAGAGTATTTGACCAAAGACACGGTTTAGATTGCAGTGTTTCAGGGTAGGGCTGGGCAATATGGCCCAAACTTTTTAAATCACAATTTTCTTTAATTTAAATCACAATTTCGATTTTCTCACAATGTGTATATTGTCTTTTAAAGGCGACTAAAGCCATTTGCTTCTTCTTGGATTTAGACCTGGTTTAATCCTGGTTCAGTCTGTGATATTGTCCAGATTTAGATGTGATTTAGACCCACTTTTCTCTTGGTTTATTTCTGATTGAGTTCTTGGGTTTAGTCCAGGGTAATCATGGTTT
>OMNZ01053132.1:10545-37812 GCA_900303255.1 Lesueurigobius sanzi
TCTCCCCCCCCCCCCCCCCCCCTCTTCAAGCCTCGTTACCAAACCACAGAGCACCATGCAGACTAAACATGAGAAAACCCCCAGTAAAACACCAAAAGTGGTCATGTGTTTAGACAAGTTCACCAAGGTGGTCATCAGCCGCTCGTCGCTTCCTCTGCTCTGCATTTTTACCTTCACCATCTGTGGCTTCACTGAGAGTCGTGAACTCCCAGGACCAGGTGGTGATTCCAGACTTCCAGTAATAAATCTCTTCTAACAACAACCTGCCGCCGCCTCCTCTGCCTTCACATCACAAGTATCCACATAAATGCATCACACAGCAGTAGCCCCCTAGCACGGAGTAGTAGCTGAATGTGGAAAGATACATTACAGTTACATTGTATGACTAACATGTTTATAATTTAACTTTTTAATTTCATTTTTGACCCCTTTGCTGTGATTCGCATCGTTCTTAACAGTGAGTGTGCCGAGTCTGCTGACTTATCCTCAGACCTGATTGGTAACTTTGGAGGGACTGTGCTATTGCAATACAAAAACATTGTTGGTCCTCATTAAAAACATGTTAAAATCAAGATACATCCTATGACAAGCTTTATTTAATGGTTAATTGTCAAATCAAATAATCATGACATCCCTTCTGAAATGACTCTTGACACAGCCTTGTGAAATCACGTCCCGGGTCCTTCTCACGCTCACGACTATTTTCACACAACGTTGTCATGAGAAAACTTTTAAAGTCAATCTTAGTGCGTCAGACGAGCGTTTTAAACTTTTAATTAGACTAATAAATTGTTATTTAGCCTGCATCCCACTGCTATTGCTACCACTCTTCACTTCAAAGCACAAAACGGAAAGTGGTGCCATGGTAATCCAATCAAACCACATGAAGAAAGTGACTGGGAGTTTAATTAAATTGGAGGCCCTTGAGGGGTCCAAAAACAATTAGGCAGAAACAGAGCTGCAGTTTCAGTGAGTAAATAGGCACAGTTCATTTTCTGTTATCAGAATAAGTCTTGTACTAGGTTCGTATAAGGGAATGGAATGGTCAATTACTTTACTAAATGAGGCAGGGCCATTTTTGTCACCCCTTTTAAGGCTTTTGGATTATTTCTTCAGAAAATATAAAATATAATTAAGTTTAACTACTTTTTTTCTTGATTCTTAGAACTCACTAGCCTTTAGGTTAGTGAGTATTCACCCACTAACCTAAAGGCTGGTGGTTCGGTCCCTGCACTTTCCATATTTTGGCAATCAAGTAATATCCAAAATACATAAAGACTTTAAAAGATTTGACTTCAGAGAAAATAAATGGTTTGTCACATTTAAAGTGGAGAATGATAGAAATAACAGGTATTGCTTTACATCTATTTTTTAATTTGCTACATCTGTCAGTGTCTACGTTTTTTAGTCATCTCAACAAAACCACACACTGCTGTCATAGTCTTGGAAGACAGTACTCACATAGGAATCAAGTAAAAATCACATTTCTTCCAGCGATGCGTGCGAGGCGCTGCAAATGGTGTGACCACATAAAAAAGCACGGATTTATAATCTTTTTACGGAGCCATCCCCGCCCCTTTTGGCCTGGCATCTCCGCGGGAATTAGTTTACACACGTTTTGGCCCAGATCGTAGTGATAACTAGCCTCGACTAGAACCAGCTCTTTGGGGACAGTCCAGGGCGGTTTCTTAAGCACGAGCCAAAAAAAAGTGAAATTCGACCGGACCACAGAAGAAGGCGGCTCTGCGCTCTGGCTTTCTCCTGTCCTATAACCACAATCTAACCAGGAGTTACAGGTTAACAACCACACATCCAAACACATTTAGTGACACACTCTGGTGCTTCATATACGCTCAGATGTCTATATTTTCAGTTTGGCACTTACTTTTGAAACTTTGGTCCAAACTCGCCACATTTGGGGATTTTCACTTCACCGCTCCCATTTCTCCCCCAAAGCCCGCGCAGGCAGCAACTCTTCGCCCCCGCTGTGAGTGCACTCTGCCCCGGGCTTCATGAGCTCCCAGTCCGTCTCCTGTCTCATCCACTGCAACAATCTCCACCACAAGAGCTGTCACCGCTGCTGGAAACACTGGGACACACTTCGTCTGGCCCCATCCTATGAAACTCTGCTGCTGGCTTCTTTTACTCGCGTCAAGTTAGCATCGTGCAACATGACAACACTTCCGGGTAAAGTTTAGCACTAGCCTTTTAAAGATTAGGGGCTCTGTGCATGATGTTAGTTGTTTTTTAAATAACAATATAATCTTATTTGTTTGACTTTAACCACCAAACCATACGGTCTAGACTAGAGGATTTAGCTGATAAAAACCATGATGATGGATCGAGTTGTCTGAAAACCTGACTAACTAAACTAAAGTTATCGCGTGTTTTACTAATCTGACAAATCAATAAATCATAATAAGCGTATTTATTCTATTACTCAATAATGTATTTCCTTATTTTACTCATAAACCACAGGTATTTTATTTTTCTAAAGACATAGCTGGAGCCAGCAACTTCCGGAATCCGTCTTGCTCCTTGGAGCGCCCCCTCGTGGTCCATTCTGGAATCAGAAATCCCAAAGGAAAAGTTGTTCTTGTTGCGCAACAAGGCGGCGGTTTGTTTTATTTGGCATTTGTGAGGCAGTTAAAACATTGAGAGAAGGAAAGGCAGAGATTTCCTGTCGTCGGCCATGGTGTATTGTGATTGTCCGACAAGCAATTACAGGCCCGACCATAGTCCTGACAGGACCTCTGCACAGCTGGAAGGTCTCAGTCAATGTGTCTAAACTTGCATTTATTTGTGCCAAAGTTGAAACAACGCAACGTTTCATTTGGCTATGCATACAATTCACTATTATTAAAATGCAAAGGACTTAAGTGAGCCAATGAATTGAAAAAACTATCTGTCATGAAGGGATCCTTAATCCAGTTGTAGGCTAGAATATCCACTAGATGGCATCAGTGTCTCGGAATAAAACTTGGTTTTTGGCAAAGTTCATTTAGCCTCTTTTAAACTAACTTAAAGCCAACTATAACTATATTACAAGATTATTAATTTATGTATTTTTTTGTTTCTGTACAAGCACTTTATTTTAGGTTTGGGAGGAATCAAGATTTTACTTCACATCTTAAAAAAATAAATCTTCAGAAGTATTATTACAAAAATATGATAAGGACTTCATTATTTAATCCAATCACCACTTTCACACTATAAATTACATTAAGATTTCCAAATATTTCGTTTTCAAATGCCATATGCCACATGCCCTTTAGATCGACCTAACATCTGGGTTTTTTTTGTCTCATTTTTGTTTAACATTCAGTACTTTGGAGCAGAATCTTCACCTGGAATCCCAACTCACTGCAGACTCCGCGCTGATTCATCGCTTCTCCCTCTGCTTCTGAAGCAGGACAGTGGTTTCAAGGTGTTACTTTAAGAGGCTCAACAGCTTATGTAGGATATGGGTCAACAAAGGTACAGTCACTTTCTACTGACAAGTATTTATACATATTTTACTACTTTTATTATTATTGTTTATTAATATTGCCTTTATTTTTGCTCTAATTGCAGGACATTCATGCATTATAGATTACAGAAAATACATTCAAGAAATAAGACAGCAAGACAGAAGACATGTGACAGGTGAAGAGGCATCTTCCACTCCCCTCCCCATTCTGTCTTCAACTATCATAGGCTATGATTATCACTCCAAATGTCTTTAAATATACAGCATTGTACTCCACAACCAATCTTCACTGGCTTTTTTCCACTTTAACTTTTATCTTGCAACGGCAATACTAACGTTTTGTTGTGTACGCGCTGCGGCTGCATGACTGGTCGCATCTTTCAGAAGAAGCCGAAAAGGACTGACGCAGGAAAACTGAAGTTGAACCCGAGGGACCTCAAAGGAGAGCCCTTTGTTAACTCTAATTACTGCCTCTCCGCTGGGGTTCAAATTAATCCAATCTGCCAGACCTGCACCGCTAACATGCTACAGCAATTAAAACAGGTGGCATGAACAATGTGGCACCTCTGTCTCTATGGCAAGACAAGTGACCTCAACTACACCTGAAAAGCTTTATGGCGTAAACATTCAAATATATGTTATACAGAGTTTGCCTCATATTTTGCTCACTTTTAGGCCTGAACAGAATTGTGCATTGACTCGTATCACAATAAATCACCCCAATAACACTATTGTTTAAGATTTTCCAGCATTAATTCACAATTAATTTTGAGTATTGTTACAATGTCCAAAAAAAATGCAGATTTCTATACCCATTGAAAAGATATAGCTATGGCTGCTGTAAATAATTGGCTTCTGATTGATTGGAGTAAACCAATGGCCTCTGCGGACACTGCAGCCCTCATGATAACAAAGGTTTTAGAGTAGACTAAGGCCTGTTGTCAATCCTCTTATTTTGCGCCACAGTGAAAATGGATTAGCAGGTAGCACCTACATTTTGGCTCCAGGTCACTTTGGAAGGATTTGCCTGAATGGGCCTGTTGAGCAAATACTTAGGACTCGCTTTAAATTTCACATTTCAAATTTGTTTTTTGTTTTTTCCACTTCTCTTTGGAGTCTTGCATGCCACCTAACTCCTGACTGGTTTTTCAGATATGCTGCGCTGCGTGAGGAGACCCATAGGAGTGCTGCACAGAGGAGGGGACTACTGCGGTGTCTAAGTAGCTCTCCAGGGTGCTGAAGCCGCCTCAAAACGCAACCAAGGCACCTGTCATTCCCCTTCAACCCAACACCTAACCATCATGACCCCTGAGAAAGATCAGGAAATAATGATCAGGTGATGTGGACACCAAAGGAGACACATGCTAAACTGGACCGACATGACATAAAATGGTAAGTGCCTCTTAAATAGTTTTCTGTTGGTAAAAACTTTGGATCTTCTACCATAACTTTGGTTTTCTTGGCAGGCATTATTGACTTTGGCAGTGAACAAAATGTTTCACTAGCTTTCATCAACACACTGGAAGGACAATGCTACATATCCCTCCAAACTTCAAATGGCCACTATGGGAGTCCAGCCATCCATGTGTGCCCATAATTAAAACAAGAAACGCCTTGCCGAATTTGCCGGTTTATAACTTCTCACTATGGATTCTACTTGGAGTATTGACTTTCCCCTGCTGCGTGCACTGTTTAATTTTCAAAGTAGGAGTTTTAGGACCTTGGAACTGCGATCCTATTTATTACAAGGCATTCCCTTCATCAGCTGCCAGACTGGCCATAAGCAGGATCAATGGAGATCCCAATCTAGACTTGGGCCTGACAATGGACTTCATCATCCTGCAAGAACCGTGCGAGACATCCAAAGCCCTAACTGCATTTATTTACTATGAAGAGAGAGCTGATGCATTTATTGGCCCTACAAGCCCCGGATATTGTATTGCTGCATCACTTTTGGCTAAAAACTGGGAAAAGGCTCTCTTCTCTTATGGCTGTGTGAGCTACGAATTTGACAGAGCCGCTGGATACCCAACCTTTGCCAGAACAGTGCCTGTACCCACCGATGTGTTGTTCACTGTGTTTAAACACTTCAGGTGGGCGAATATCGCAGTAGTTTCTTCAAAAGAGGATATCTGGATGGATTCTGCCAGCAGGGTGGCCACAGCTCTGAGGAACAGAGGGCTCCCAGTGGGTCTGGTCGCTTCTGTGGGCAATGAGACGGAGATGGAGAGTACGCTGCAACAGATTGATGCAGCAGGAGATGTTAGAGGTAAGTTTCAGTTGCTAAACTATCACACACCAACAGTACTGAGCATACAGGCGTTTGCTGTTATTGCTATTATTGTGGCAGTTATGATTATTTATTGTTTTATGTGGGTGTAAACTAGAGATGTCCAAACCATTTTCATCGAGGGCTGCATATGGAAGTGTATACGACATGGAGGGCCCAACATTCAACTTGGTTAATGTAAGAGAGGTTTACACCTTTCCCCACACCTGTATTTAGTCTGGAACCTTAATACAAGCTCTGTCTCACAATAAAATGTTATTTTTTGAGCTTTTAATTGTGTAGAATTGTTAAACATCCGAAAATAGTATAATTTCTGTTGCTGCACACATTGCGGCCCTCAGACCAAAAATTGGTTTGGTCCCCCGGCCGCACTTTGGGCACCCTTGTTGTAGACTGGTGCTGCCACCTGTAGTACTTTTGTAGCCCATCAGGGGGCTTCTGGGGCCTGGTTTGGGAACTGGTCTTTTGCACATCTTCAGAAATTAATGTAATTTGGGTTTAGTCCTGAATTTAACTCTAGTTTAATCCTTGTTTCCTTGTAGATTGTGTCCTCATTGAGGTATTCTCAAGCCTGAATAAGTAGAGATTGTGCTGTCGTGAATAGCATGTATTTAACAAAATTAGCACACAGCTAACTGAAGGCTGGTAGGCAGATCATTTGTTGTGGTGACTGTGGCTGCTAGTTTTAATGGGTTTTGTTTTGTTCCTGACTAGGATGCTTTGAAAAAATTATGTAATTCTATTTTATACTTATAAATGTGTTGTATTTAAAAATATATGTTATAGAGGTGAAGTAGGGCTATTATCAAATAATTGTAATAATAAGGAAAAGGGCTAATAACTAACCATGTAAGAAACACCAATGTCCTGTGCTGGATGGACATTTAACAAGTGCTGATTTGACATATTTTATTCAGTGATCATCATGTGCATGCACTCGGTCCTGATCGGAGGAGAACAGCAGGCCACTTTCCTTCTTGCTGCGCAGGAGAAAGGCCTGACGTCTGGAAAGTACGTGTTCATTCCCTACGACACCCTGCTCTACAGCGTGCCCTACAACAACGTCACTCACTTTGCTCTGAGAAACAACAGTCGACTAAGGGAGGCCTATGATGCTGTGCTCACTGTTACCATGGCGTCCGAGCCTTTATCCTTCTTCCAGGCGTTCAATGAAGCCAAGATGTCCCAGGAAATGATGCTACCTATGATGCCAGAACAGGTAGGGTGATTATACGATTGCAATTCAATATTCAAACATTTTCAAATCAAACATTTCTTGTTTTATTCATTCACTGTTTTCCTTGATCAGAAGACCGATTGGCAAATTTGGTCATGGTCAGAACAAACAATACATTTGGAATATTGCCATTAACATTCAAAAAGAACTTCTCAAAGATAAGATTTAAGCA
This sequence comes from Lesueurigobius sanzi, assembly GCA_900303255.1. Classification (NCBI taxonomy): domain Eukaryota; kingdom Metazoa; phylum Chordata; class Actinopteri; order Gobiiformes; family Gobiidae; genus Lesueurigobius; species Lesueurigobius sanzi. The sequence continues at coordinate 17,714 of OMNZ01053132.1, forward strand.
AGCATTCAGGGGGCCCGAAGCACAATTTTGTCATGGGGCCCTCGCAACTTTAATTAGATTTTGGATAAATACATATTCCCATAAATTAGTTAATCCCCCCCGCCCATCAACCTGACTATATTTGTAAAAGGAATTACAAAAAGAAATCTAGAAATTAGTAAATGGTTTGTAAAATTGTGACGTTGATTTGAGCAACTAACTTTCAAGAATTCTGTCTGTTTTTCTTCTTAAATTAAGAAACAGATATCTAATTACACTCAAAATTTGATGAAAACAATATACATTTAATTGAAAAAGAATATTGTCAATGTATTTTTGTATTTAAGTGTAAAAAACTTACCACACTGACAAAATTATTGAACTTAATTACTTACTAATTTTAAGAATATTTGGTTTGTTTATTTGATTTCTTTTTGCAGTGTACTAGTTATTTTGAAGAGTCATTTCAGGGAAGTTTAAGAGGCACACAACACCTGTAGTACAGATGTTGCACTATTGGGGGGCCCCTGGTGTTCTCGGGGCCCTAAGCAGCTGCATAGCCTGGTTATTACACTGGGCCGGCCCTGGTGACATTTTTACTTACCCATATGGCAGGGATCCCTCTGCACCAGTCCCTTGTGGCTCCTCCTGCAGGTAGTGAATCCATGAGAGGACCGCCCCAGGACGCTCCTTCAGGCTCAGCACTTGGCGGCCTCCAGGCGACGTAACTGGCCTTGATGGTCACACATCATAAGGGGCTTCTAAACTGTTCTTTGTCTGATCCTAGGACCTGTTTGCCTTGGGAGATCCTACCAGGGGCACCAAGCCCCTGACAACAGAGCTCCTTGGATCATTTGAGCGCTCAAACCCCTCCTCCACGTCAAGCCGGGCACCCTTAAATTTATATTAAATAATTCTGTGCCTCCATAATCTCAAACACTGTATGCATATTGATTCACTTATGTATTTATTGTTTTTTTTATGTTTATGTTTATTTGGCTGGGACAGTGTTAATGGGACTCATGCATGTCCAGATTGCCATGTGTTGTTTCACAGTTGCACATGCAAACATACTCTCGTCACTTTAGTCTACTACTGTACATGTTTTTATTGGTAGAGGAAACCGAAGCACCTGCAGGAAATATGCTGGCAATGCAGGCATCTGGAGAACACTTCTTTCTGTATGGCAAGAGTGCTAACCACGACACCACCATGCTGCACAAATTCTTAAGAACCTTAAACAAATCTTACTGAACTTACCACCTTCTAAACACACATTGTAAAGTGATTTAAAGCAGTGTGACATTCACCTGAAGCTTCATCTTAATATATTTTCTGTGTTGTGTGTTGTTGTTTGTTGTCCAGGTGAACCCTCTGTTTGGCACCATCTACAACAGTCTGTACCTTATGGCCCAGTCCATCCACAGTGCCAGGAAAGCAGGCATGGTGCTGTCGGCCTACAATCTGGCCTATTTCACCAAAAACATTGTCTTCAACGGATTCAACCAGAAGTATCGAGTCGACAAGAATGGAGAAGTCATTACTAACTACATCATATTAGACACAGACAACCAGGGCGCGATGCTGTACCAAACCTATCTGGTGGATTTAAAGTCATCTAAGCTGCGATTTGCTGGAAAGTCTATATTTTTCCCAGGAGGATCACCACCACCTTCAGATTCTGCCTGCTGGTTCGACCCCACGGTTCCCTGCACTGGAGGTATAAGCAGTTCCTATGTTTTGGTGGTAGTTGTACCTGTTTTTAAAGAGAAAGCTCCTTTTGTAACCCATATGTTACTTGTTTTATAGGTTTAGAAGTTACGTACATCATTGTAGTCTTTGTCGTGACCTTCTCACTGGGTCTTGCTGGTCTTGGAATAAGTTTCTATATAAGGTATTAACACTTTTGCATACTGTACAATATGTTTGTGTAGGCTCTTAGTCATCAAGCAATTTACCAATATAGTAATTATTCAAATTTCATCATATCATCCTCTGTATGGTTAATTTCACTTGAAGAAAGGGGTGAAACGCCCTAAACTCACACAACCCAGTCCAGTCGATGATATTTGAATATGACAAACTTTGAAAACAATATCGTTATACCAGAAAGCACAATAATATACTGCTCTATTTAGAAATGAACACTGAAAATAAAAAGTGGTGATGTTATCTAAGTATTTTTTTCATTTAATGATTATTCTTTGACATCTCTAAACATGTAACTCATTTGCAGGAGAAGGCTTCAGCAAATCCAGCTGTTTAAAGGACCCAATCGCATCCTTTTGACCCTGGAAGATCTGACTTTTATAAACCCTCAGTTGAGCAAAAAAGTAGGTTACATTACTCCCCGAGATGTTCCTTCCTATTTGTTATTTACACTAAAAGGTAATTCCTCACTAAAGCCTCTTCTCCGGTCTGCAGAAAATCACTTTGGAAGATCTTAGCGAATCTAGAAGTGCAATAGACGACAAATCAGCAGATCGCTCTCATTCTGTGAACAGCATGCAGACGGCCACCCATGAAACCACCAATGTGGCTGTCTATGAGGTATAACTTTGTTTTACTTATATTATTAAAAACATCAATCTATGATCAGACAGAATTATGCTATTAGGCAACGTATAAAGTAAGTATTGTCTTATTTCAGGGAGACTGGGTGTGGCTAAAGAAGTTTGAGGAAGTACAGTTTAAAGAAGTGAAGCAGAGCACCACCAAGATTTTCACCAAGGTATACGGCAATTACAGTATATGCTTGTTTAGGCTTGTTCACCTTCTTGTTATTTGTTCCATAATGAAATAATTTTGCTACATTTATTCCACTTAAGTGTACATTTCTAACATTGGAGTAGTGATCATTTGTATTAATAATGGTTTTGGTATCTATATAAATGTTTCTATATTTTTTTTATTCCCAGATGAAGGATCTTCGGAATGAAAACGTAAACCCGTTCTTAGGCTTCTTCCAAGACTGCTCCATGTTTGCGGTGGTGACCGAGCACTGCTCCAGAGGCAGTCTACAGGACCTGCTCAGGAATGAGGACGTGAAGCTGGACTGGATGTTCAAGTCCTCGCTTTTGCTGGATCTCATTAAGGTAGGACAACAAAGCTCTTGCTTTACGTTGGCGCAAAAGCAGACAATACCACTTACAGTACTTACTCCTAATTGGCAAATACAGTGCTTAAATAATAACAATGTGTATTCATTCTAGGGAATGAAATACCTTCACCACAGAGACTTTCCCCATGGGAGGCTGAAATCTCGTAACTGTGTAGTTGATGGTCGTTTTGTCCTCAAAATAACTGACTATGGTTTTAATGAGCTGCTGGAATCCCAGAAAGCTCCTTTTGAAGAGAGACCACCTGAAGGTAACAATTTAATCTTCACTTCATGACCTGGTACATATGTTTTACTGGTGTCTCGTCTGTCAGAGCTGTTCTGGACCGCTCCTGAGTTTCTGAGGGATCCAGCCAGTGCCCGCAAAGGGACGTATAAAGGAGATGTCTACAGTTTTGCAATTGTCCTTCAGGAAGTGGTGGTCCGAGGGCCTCCATACTGCATGCTCGGACTTCCTCCTCAGGGTGAGGCTATACACGAAGGCTGAAAGTCTTACATACAGCATACATTCAGCTTGATATCATTCACAGTTTCCACTGTCTCAAGTATTCATCAAAAGTTTTAACAGCTTTCTTGTTATTTTTGTTTTTTTTGCTTTAAATGTTTATGTATTTGGGGCGACGGTGGCGCAAGTAGTAGAGCGGGTCGTCTTGTAATCGGAGGGTTAGCGGTTCGATCCCCGCAGGTGCACACTGTCGTGTCCTTGGGCAAGACACTTCACCCACCTTGCCTCCAGTGTCTGCGTACACTGGTGTATAAATGAGAGTGTGAATGGGTGAGTGGTTCCTTGATGTAAAGCGCTTTGAGTGCCTAAAGCAGGTAGAAAAGCACTATATAAATGTGACCATTTACCATTTATGTAGTGTATGTGCTATATGATATGATTATTGGTTAGTTTCAAGACCTGAGAAAGACTCTAATGAACTACTAGAATTCCGTGACTACAATAATTTACCATTCAGTTCTTTATCATTTACTAATCGTTTTCAATAATAACCTTTCATTTCAGAAATCATCCGTAAAGTGAAGAAGCCTCCTCCCATGTGCCGTCCCACTGTGGCTCCTGACCAGGCCCCTCTGGAGTGTATCCAGCTCATGAAGCAGTGCTGGAGTGAGCAGCCCGATCGCCGACCCAACTTTGATGAGATCTTTGACAGGGTAAAATTTATGTTGAACCAGATGCACAATAAACTGAAAATACTTTACAATGTGCTTAAGTGGAAAAAACTGTTTATAGTTCAAGATAATCAACAAAGGAAAGAAGACTAACATAATTGATTCCATGCTGCGGATGTTGGAACAGTACAGCTCTAACCTGGAGGACCTGATCAGGGAGCGAACAGAGGAACTGGAGGTGGAGAAGCAACGGACAGAGAAACTACTGTCAGAAATGCTCCCTCCGTAAGTCACATTCGGCTCTAGCCAGATTGAAAACTGATCTCTGGTAGCATAGCATTTAGAACAACTAAACATGTGTCTCCGTAGCTCTGTGGCGGAGGCTCTGAAAACAGGTGCCACGGTGGAGCCTGAGTACTTTGAGCAGGTCACGATTTACTTCAGTGACATCGTGGGCTTCACCACCATCTCCTCCCTCAGCGATCCCATCGAGGTGGTCGACCTTCTCAATGACCTCTACTCGCTGTTCGACGCTGTGCTTAGCAATCATGATGTGTACAAGGTCTGAAATATTTATAATAATGTTAGAATAATAATAATGTTTTTGACCAACACTAATGTCAATATACTACCACTGTATTGAGCTTGGATTTTGTCACATTTTGCAACTTTTCTCTGCATTTCTTTGTTTTTTACACATCCTCCTAACAATTTCATTATACATTTTCATCCTGCAAACATTTGTGCAAGACCCCTATGATGCCGACACTGTTTTTGTGCAGGTGGAGACCATAGGTGATGCCTACATGGTGGCGTCAGGTTTACCAAAGAGAAACGGAAACAAACACGCAGCGGAGATTGCCAACATGTCCCTGAATATCCTCAGCTCTGTCGGAACCTTCCGAATGCGCCACATGCCGGAGATTCCGGTCCGGATCCGCATTGGGATCCACTCAGGTCAGCGTTTTCGACATTTCTTGTTAAGGTAGAGAGCTCTAGCGGCCCTCAGTTGGCTATGCACCTCCATCTCAAAGCCACCAATCACTCATTTGAGGACAGTAGATTTTAGCTAAAGAGAATAGATGGTTTGAGAGAGGAGTCAAAGAAGCCATATTTGTTAAAAAAGAGAATCCTTCCATGAACCGCAATGGAGGCCTTAGGTTTAACCTAGTCCTACAACAACATCCTCAGACAGAAACCACACCCACAGTATGTCATGCTAATGAAGCTGGTCATTTGGCCAGGGCAGGACCATAGATAGGTGGTAACAGCCTCAGAACAAAGCCCAGATTGAATCAATAGGAAGGTAACGGGTAGTAATCAAGGTGTGAATAGGCCAATATGTTTTTTCCAGCCTTTAGAGCCAAGAGAGGTGGGACTTAGAGGTTAACTCCTCCTACTGGTTTCTCCGTAAGAGACCCACAAGCGTGTCAATTCTGTTCATTCACTGACAAAGCTTTTTGGATGAAGAGCGAAACGTCCTACACTTAAACTACAGAGTACAGAAGAAGAAAGTACCTTCAGAAACCCATTCACTAATTAGTACATATTTATCTTTATATTTAATTTATTTATAAATTGTCATGAACTTATTCAAAATAGAAATCAATAGTCAACACCTGCAATATAAAAGATTGAGCATATATCACTAAAATACAACTAATTTCGGCTGTTCAGGGTCGTGTGTTGCTGGAGTGGTTGGTCTGACGATGCCTCGGTATTGCCTTTTTGGAGACACTGTCAACACTGCCTCAAGAATGGAATCCACAGGGCTGCGTAAGTAATGTACAATGAGCCAATATCAACGGTTTGTTGGTTTTTAATTTGAAAGTTTCATTTTGCACAGCTTATAGAATCCATGTAAATCTGAGCACTGTAAAGATACTTCGTTCGCTCAATGAAGGCTACAAAATTGAAGTCAGAGGCAAGACTGAGCTAAAGGTAAAGTAGTTTTAAAATACCAGACTCCAACGCGAATTAAAGCAGCGATCCAGACAACTTTTTTTTCTTTTTAGGGTAAAGGGATTGAAGAGACATACTGGCTTGTAGGGAAGACAGGATTTACAAAGCCATTACCGAAACCTCCAGACATCAGACCAGGGTAAGTTCTGATGCACTTATTAACAATAATTTCGTAATTTGAAGTAACAATAAGAAACATTTGAGGCCCTGTCATATACGTAAGCATCAGTGCCATACTACTGCTGTACACAACCCTGAGCCAAATCTTCCAACTCACAAGCTATTTACATACTGATTTAGTGAGGACAATCATGGATTGAACCCAGAAGAAATAGCTGCGTACAAGAGAAAGAAAGCTGAAAAAAAGGCATAAAGTGAAGGAGGTAGTGTTACATGTTGCATGTTTCATGTGACTCAGTTACTGTGGTGTTACTGATGTGTTTGGAGTGTCTTTTATGTTTTCACTTTCTTCTCTATGATTTGTAAATCTTACTGTTTTGTGATCAGCCTGTGTCTTTAATCTTTTGATCTTATCAGCGTAGTCTTAAGCTGTGAACGTGTTTTCTTCATCTTTATTCGAACCGTTATATTGAGCAACATGTACTGAATCTGCAGAACTATCTTATATATCTATAATATATTTTGCAGTGACAACTGGCAGGAGATGGTGACAGAGGAAATCAAGACTCTGTTTCGAAAGGCGAATCGGCATGTGGATAAGAAGACTTGAATGAGGAGACAGAGCCTGAGGACAGACACTGCACCTCCCTCTGAAGCTTAATGCAGACTGCTTTAAGAGGATTGTCCATCGATGGCTAATCTGCCTGTAGCCAGCGCAGCAGAACAAGATGGTGCTAATGTAATGAGAGTGGATGCATTACCTACTGATGCACAGGGGCAACAAAGAAGGATGCACCTCTCTGCTCTCACTGACCACTGGGTGGTCACCTACTACCACAAACTTCTCCAACTTCACTAAGACTGAAGATCAGATATGCCTACTTTAATCACTAGATATGTGCAGTTTTGAGTCTTGCGTGATGCTGGTATGATGTGGCTGGCTGAATAGCTCTCCACAGCTGGAAATGTTGGCTGCTAAAGTAAAACTAAGACACTTTATGATGCAATGACAGTTTAGAAATATCAAATTAAGTTGTAATATACTCATGTGCATACCAACATGACGCTAACTTCCTAGGGTAACAACTGTTTCCTGTCCTTGTCTATTCCTGTGGGGAGTTATGTCTCAGTGAGGTAAATATTATTAAATTGTTATGTAATATGTGAATCCTGTAGTCGACTTTTGTTTTTATAAATGTAGGTGTTTCAGTGTTGTTGAAGCTAAGGGCTAATGTTAATTTTATACTCATAAATAGCGCCACAATCAGAGCAAATATTTTTTGAAAAACACTTGGTTTGACACATTTTTAAAAAGTTATTTTACATTAAATATGTGGACAGCAAAGAGTTGTTACCCTTCAGGGTAGTTAGCCACAACTTGATGTGCACAGAGCCAATTCTTGCAGATGTTAAACCCCCTATTAAAGTGAGTAGAGGGCTGTAGGAAACCTATAATAAAAGTGCTCACTGAACCACAGTCTTTGTCACAAAATGATGTCCTTTACACGCACAATTGTGTTCTCTATATTGATTATACATGTGCATAAATGCAGTGTTAAATGCTGAGCAGATTTTTGTTTGACCAAAATATAATCCCATAGATGTATCATTCTGAGCACTGAGTAAAATCTAAAACAAAAATGTATTTAAAAAATATAAAATAGTAACTAGATCAAATATTATGTCAGTAGTATTATATCTTATTCTATTTATCAACATTGCTGTGATTTTCTGAATACAAATGCTGTAATGCTGGAGGTCACTGCTTTATAGGCAGGTAGAATATAACTGTCTCTGTGTAATTAATTTTTTATGTTGAATTTGTCCTGCACAGTGCTTTATCATGGCAATGCAAAATCCTTGATAAATGTTAATAACTAATAATTATGAAAATTACAACTTTTATAAAACATCACCCTCTATTAAAATTCTTTACCTGCCTCAACTCATTGTCAACCAGAAGAGGGCGCCGTAGATCTTTAACATTATGTGGGTCAGTGTTTTTTTATTTGCATCTAATCTCATTGAACTGCTACAGAACTCTTTCTTACTGGACACAAATGAGATGAATTACGCATCTCCTTTTGGCTCATTATGTTATTCGGTGTCATTTACTCCCTTCTTAACCAATGGTTTTCTGCTCACCGGGGGAGCCTTGTTCCCCGGTTTCTGTGCTCCACAGACAGGCCCTTTATTTAGACTGTGGTAAATGTGGCCCATGAACTCAACCATATAATTTCCTTTTTGCAGGGTTTGTCTGGTTATCTTGTAGTTTAGCAGCAGGAGCTGAGGATTTGTGTTTGTTCAGTCTAATCTCCACATACCAGACCTGGGATGTGTGCACTCCAGTCAACTGGAAAGATTGTTGTCATTTTCATTCATGATTCTCCATGGGTGCTGTCGGTGTGTCTGCGGAGCTTCTCTAAGTCATTTCCTAATTTACAGTCAGGGGTCCCCTCAGTAAAACGTGTATCTGCTATTGATCAGAAATATGCATATTGATTTAGACTTTCTTGAAGCAACCTATTGGAATCACATAGAAGGTGTAGCCTATGTATATTTTGAGGTCCTTTAATGGTAACACAGTAACACATTTGTTATGTAACTTCTGATTTTTCTAACAGTCTTACCCAGATTTGGGGCTGGCACAGTCAGTACATGTTGTGGGCTTGTTGACATATGATCCATATGCTCTTAGACACAAGTATTTTTTCTATTTTTATTGAAAAATTCACAAAATGACAACAAAGCAGTTGCATTCAACATGACATTGAGTAGACACATAAGTTAAGCACCAGACATTTGCCATCTTTCCAAAGGAAAAATTCAGTGCAAAAAGTGGCCAAGGATGTCCAAACATGGAGTGGAGACTTTGGAGTGAGACTGTAGCTGAAGCTTGTGTAGACATCTCTTCTTTAAACGTTAAAGATAATGCAAGAAAAAGGCACCTGAATTGGAGCATCGGACCATAGTGGGCAAAACAGGAAGTCACAGGAGGAGGTCATACTTAATATAAGCATTTCTGTTGAGCCAACTGCCTTTTGAGGATTAGCAAATCATGGCCAAACATCTGAGATTCTTCTATGCCTATACCAATGAATGCTCACAATAATTTTAAACTATATTTTCCTTAGAATGTGAAGCTGCTACGTGAACGCAACCTACTGGAATGTGAGGTAACAGTTAAACCAAAAAAAAAAACGCATGCATTTTGTCAAAGTAACATAAGAAAACTAGCAAAACTATCCAGCATCCAGGCCATTATAGCTCGTCACGGATCTTGTCTCCGTTGGGTCTAACTACGCGGCCGATATACAAGATGGAGTTGGTCTTGTTGTCTTTTATGAGGAAAATAAAAGGGTGATCAACGTAGAAAAGTTTGGGGTTCCTGAGCTTCTCGCTGCCAAAGATGCTGGGGTCAAAAGTGTTCCCGGCCACATCGAACTCGAAGGCGGACGCGTGGAAGACGTTGGAGAGGTACAGGTCCTTCTTCCCGGAGATGTTGGAGAGGTCAGCTTTGGATTTGTCCACAGCCTCGGTCAGACCCAGGTCAGCCAGGTGTTTCTGAAAGACGGACAGATCATATTAAAACTCACTGATAATAGTAATTGCGATAGTTAGGATTAGGATAGCATTTTAACAATAACATATACTTGATACGTGTTGTAAAGGCAAAGCGAGCACCGAAATTATGAGGGAAATTAAAATGTAAAATGTAAGGACTTTAAAACAGAGGACCACCTCATGACATCAGCAGGTGGAACAGAGTTTTGAGCTCTTAGGAAAGAAATTGCCTGAATATGCATAATTACTCAAATAATCCTGAATGACGAAGATGAAAAACCAGGCACACTGAAATAATATACATCTTAATTGGTTATGACTAGAATTAAGTATATTTGACCCTATTTTGAGTAGTTCTAACTTGCTAAGTAAAAATATCTGCCAATGGAATAAGATTTTCCCCTTTATTGACTTGGCATTCATTGTTTTAAGTGCAAACATACTTGTTGCACTGGTCCGATAATATTACATACCTACTCAAATCAAGGTCAAATATAGTTATTTCAAGAAAATGTATCCTATTTTAGATCTGTTTTCCCAGTGCGTGTTTACTGAGAGAACAATAACAGATGAATAATTGTCAGTTTAGCAGGACCGTTTGATGTTTCTGCGTTTACCTGCAGGTTGTGGCTGACTTCCAGGGATATCTTGGGCAGGGAGATGGCCACAGCCCTGTTCTCCATCTTCTTGAGCCAAGTGTCCACCTGCTTCCTTGTCAGAAGTTTCTCCAGACGACCCAGGGGCTCGAGGTGGTAGGGCATAATGTAGATCATGGAAGCTTGTTTCTGTCCCAGAGGCATGTTCAGCACAAATAGATTGTTCTCCGTGTCCTCGTAGAAGTCATACAGGCCTGGGGGAGACAGTCCATAACCTCCATGAGCATCTTTTCTCCTACTCTGACTAGAATTTCATACACAATTTTCATGCATACAGCAAATCTTATGAAATTGCTGGAATTAGTTTGTCACCACATTCCAGTGAAGTCGTTTTAAGCTCTTCTTACCAGTGCGATGCATCATGGGTACTCCCACAGTGAACGAGCGAGTGACCAGGAAAGCGCGGTTGTCCACCATTTTCTCATGGAACTTCTCGTGCCAGTGGGCTGTGGGGAAACCAAAAATGTTTACATCCTGATTGTCTAACGCAAGTCAGAATCAGTGTTTATTTAGCAGTAATGTAACTCACGTTTGAAGAACATGGCGTTGACAATCATGGCCCCATCTGCGTTTTGCACGTCTTTGGTGATCTCAGGCAGCTTGCCATCGGTGGACTTGGCGCCCCACTCGTTGATGGAGTTGAGGGTGCTCCTCTTGTCCCTGAAGTTGATCTTTGTGTGGTCGTAGTTGTAGTGTTTCTTGCTATCCTTCACAAACGTGTCGGCAAAGGACACGGAGCTAGGGCCGTACAGGCGGTTGTTGATCTTCCAGGTCGTGTTACGGGTCTTGGCATCACTCACCTTTGAGGAGATAATGTAGTGAGTATACAAGAGTAGTCCCATATGTTATGTTAAGGACTATATGCATTTAACACATTAAGAACAGACCCTCACCTCAGACAGCAGCTCTGAGAGTCCAGAGTGCAGCTGCTCGTCCTTCAGCTTGTCAGCACTCAGGACAGTTTTCACCTGAGACGCAGTAGATGCCTTTCCTCCCAGAGCCACAAGACCCAGAGAAGAGGCCACAACCAGAGGAGAGATCATGATGTTTTCAACATCCTTCTCCTTTGCCATGTTGTGGTAAAGACTGTAAAGAAATGTTAAAACATGTTAAATATTTGTTTAAATCAGTAATAAGTGATGTTACTAATGTACAGCAATTTCTCACTTGAAGGCCAGATTGGCACTGTTATCAGCCAGAGTGGACGCATGGCTGCTCAGTTTCTTGTCCTCGGCAGAGACCACCAGGCCCAGAAGGCACAGAGCTACAACATTAGTCATCCACATCCTGTCTGTCTCCAACAGCAGTGAGAGCAGCCTGCAGACAACAAATGGAGATCAAGGTTTACTCTAATTCTGAATGCCTGTATTATCTATTATTATAGTACTGGGACCTCACTCTGTGAATTTAGAGTGAGGTCCCAGTACTTTTAAATACTTCTGTATTAAATGTTAATGTACTGAGGAGCCTTTAGGAGGTGGGGCCACAGATAGACTCTGTGTTGGTGCCACGTCAGCAGTGACCAAGGCCTGCACAGCTGGAGCAGCTGTGCACTCAGAGAGAGGCTGTGTGCTGCCTCCAAGCTGTAATATGAACCCTCGATTCTCCTCTCAGTGTCGTCACCATTAAATCAGTCATTCTAACTTTGTATGTTACGGTTCTGAACAGCAAACTTTGTTAAGACAAATCACATGCCTGCAGGCTCCCTCTCTTATTTACACATCACAGACTACAGTTCTTTAGGCTATTTAAAGAACCACTTGGACAGACATTTCATCTTGCAGCACAAGGTTATGTATTTGCATCTGTAATGACATACTGAAGAGAGGCTTTACTTCTTGGATACCTTGAGCTGTATGGAAGCCTGTGTTTTTCATTCTGAAAGACAAGAGGTGTATGCAGTAATCTCCAGAGAGCAAGAAACAGACAGTTACATGGCTCAGATGGAGAAAAACTGACTGCAAGGTTAGATTTGATCTTTTAAAATGTTTTCATTTTCATATCATTCATTCAGTGTCAGATGTAATGGATGTATCTGACCCAGAAAAGAAAAATCAGACCTGAAAACCCATGAAACCTATTTGGATCCAAGCTGAACCAAAAGTAGAATTATTTTACATTCTAATCCTACGCATTAAAGGGACATGCAGAGTTTCCACTCACTTTAAACTGACTTGAAAGTTAAGATCATGCATACAGTCTACAACACATTCACTACTTGCTTTCCTATGGCGCCTGGAAAACTTCCACAATGGTGAAAATCCCTGCCCTGACACTTCCTTTAAACCATGAAAACAAAGCAGACCATTCATTCTCCTCTGCATTCCTCAATGAAATCAAAGCTATTTCAGTCTTACCTGGCACAGATTGGAATGGTATCTTCTCTCCCTTGTGTCTACTAGAAGAAGTGTCCCAGGAACACACTCCTGGGCCTATATACTCTCCGCTGAGAAAGTTCTAGAAGTGGGACTGGAATATTCAAATAAGCCAATGTGGGTTAGCTCAGGAAGTTTGGAGCTAGGAGTTTGGAACATCCCCCTCTGCAGCTCGGTATGAAGGGGTCGGCTTTAAGTCAACTGATCCGGGACCAGCTTTGAAACTTTCCCAACTAAAGGCGGCTCAAGAACAAAACTGACCCAAAATCAGCTTCTGAGCAAAGGAATTTTAAACAACTGCTAACCTTTTGGTCCCATCTGACTCAATCTTTCATCATATGTTTCATCATATGTTTCATCATATGTTTCATCATATGTTTCATCATATGTATCAGCATTTGTTTTGAACAATAAAACTTGTTGCACCAAGCATCTCATTTGGAAAACAGACAATTCATAGGCCTAGCTTTGAAGGTATCTGTTTTAGGATAGTATAAACTGCACAATGACTTAAACAAAACAATATGCATATCTTAGCTCGCCTCATATACTGTTGACTGTATCTGTACTTCTAGATAGATTAGTTACAATGATGTGCAATTTACAATAGAACAATCCAGAAGTGGTAAATACTGAGGCCTGCGCTTCCCACACATCCAGCCCTGCCCCCTCTCTTCTCACTGCCACGTCTGTCCAACTCAGCAGCTCAGGGTGGTGCAGAGATGGGGGTGCACACAAGGCCTCTGCTATGAAGTTAATTGGCTTTGAAGACTTATTTACCTATTTATCGGAAATGCTATTTCATTGAATGTACAAATACAGCCGCATTTGATAAAAGCAACTCGATATCAAAGCATGAACTATTTGGATAACAAACAGTAGCATTATTATTTTGTCTTTGCCTGAATCATTTAGTTAATGGTATTTGAAAGAAACAGGTAAACCTACCCTATATCTTGTATCCTTTATACATACTGTATATTCTCATTTCTCTATCACATTCATTATCTCAAAGGTAAAACAATATACTGTAAATTTCAGTAACCTACATATGTTTCCATTTAGAAATTCAGTTTTTTGGGGAAGTCATTTTGTTTGTTGTTTGTCTGGGGAGTGTGAATAAATGAAACTATGTGGTAACAAAATATATGTTAATGCTATTATGAAGTTATCTTAGTCCTTGGTGAAGGCCTCAGATTGCATCATACTATGAATATTTGGTTTATTATTTACTGATTTGAGTAAATGTCTAATATTTGTAACTTGAGGATGTCCTTTTTCTAGCTCCCCCTCCCATGCCATGCTGTTCGGTGTCTGCCTGGACTTGCCACCTGAGATTACTGACAGGTTGGGGGATGAGGCATCTGAAACATTCTGCCTTCTTTGTGTGTATGGCGTCCATTATATCTGTGTCTCTGAATGCTTTGCTTTGAACATGTAGTAAATCATAAATGTGGCATTAAGAAAACTTACTCAATATTTAAGAAGAATTCATCTCAATTTCTGTGTGAAGAAGGGGGGTGTTGACCAGTCACAGCAGCCCCAATAACAACAGTTTACACTCGAATTCCTCACCTCAGGGACAGCAGCCCTGAGCCCTGCACCTAATACACATCTGTAGCCCATGGATGAAACATGTAAACCTTTCATAAACTCTAAATGTAACACTACATCTGTGAGGAAGGAAATGAAGCCTCAAAGTTGCACTAAAACAATGCAGTGACGTGTGTCTCAGGATGTCTGAGGCCAAACAGACGCCAGTATTTCTTATCCTTATGTCTTTGAAATTGCAATCCATAATCCATAGCCTGTAGTAGGAAATATCTTGATGTAGCCAATACAAAACATGATATTTGAAATCAGTAGTTTCAATTGAATTCAGTAGAATTTAATTACTTCAGGCCAAATTAATTGAAAAAGCTTTTAAAGTTGTCTGTACATGGTTGTTTAGCCTCAGATGAGCTGAAAAAAAAAACACCACATGCCTAGATCTCTCTTTTTCACAGCAGACCTTTGGAAAGTGGGCGGGGCTTTTATGTAGCTCCTTATTGCTATTTGAAGACATGAGGCAACATCTGCACATCATTGCACTAACCTCAGTCTCAGTGTCACAGAGAGTTGTGCTGATTCTCCACATTTAGTCTTCATAATTTCTTGCAAGAAAGACACATTTGACTTCTTCCTGTAGTTGTAGACTGTGTTTTTATTCTCTCTTTTGCTTTATGCCTCACTACAGATTAAAAACTATAAGATTCTCCTGAAAAATAAGGCAAAACTGCAAACTCAGCTGTCCTGTCGTAAGTGATGTGGATCTCAAAGGCTAAGTATAAGTGATGCAACAGCACAGATGTTTTTAGTTTTCAGAAATGTATTATATTGTTGTGGTAATGAATCCATCCCTCTGCTGTCCTCTGCCAAACTCCTTTTTTCGGTCATTGTTAATATTCTAAAAGCCTTGCAGTGTTGTAGTCTTAGGTTGAAACATACTATGAAGTGAATCTGCCAAAATTACCAACCTGTTGTACTGGCGGCAACTTCCCACAAGATGGCGATCAATACTCAAACCATATTACCTCCCAGTTCATCAGCGCCTTAATGTTACATTGACTTCTTGTTTTCCCTCATCTTCAGTCCTAAAATTGCCTTTATATAACCAGATGATTGGTCTGTTTGGACATATTTCTACAGGTTTATTCAGGCTACCTCTAAGCCTTTGTTTTTTTTCTGATGAACTTTACAACCCATGAGTATTTTTTGTTTGTTAGTTTTTTGTTAAAAAGTCCACTGGCTGGATATTATTTACAATTCACAATGAGATTTGTTTTTGCCACCATTTGAAAATATTGATTATTTCACTTTAAGAAGCATCACAAAAATACCTGCATGACCCACTGAGCAGACTCCTGGAGGTTGTGTCCGATGCTTGCAGCTGGTAGATGCTGGCTGCCCTTTCAGATCAAATGTGCCACAGCAGCTTGCCCCAATGACGAATGCCAACCTGCTGAGCGCAAAAAGGGAAACCCAGGTCAAACACTCCAAACTGGGCAGTGCCACAGACAGGAAGTCCCCGACTGATGGTGCACACAGAGGCGAAATGTGTGGGGTAAGAACAGACTGGTGGGTCATAAAAATCAGGAAATGTAGTTGAGAATCTAAAAGGTAGCCTGACTAGCCTGCTCTGTTTATTCTAAAGAAGTGGTTGACCAGGCATTCTTAAAAGCACATTGATCTTTGATCATTGACTTTTTATAAAATAATACACATGACAGAAATGCCAGTGTTGTTAGTTAGCCAGTTGTGTATTAGTAAGCTACTGTCAATATAGTCTTTGTCTCAAGTTTATTCATTTTATACAGTATGACTATAAAACAATTTGTTTAAATCATGAAGGAATACACACACCAAGACACCTATAAGTTTATGCAAATGGAAGCCTCTGTTTCCTTGGTGATAAACCTTAGTTTAAGCACAGCTCTGCATGATGTCCAAGCATTTTTATTTTTTTCTACATGGAGATTTATATTGTTCTGGAGGTTACCACGAGGGTTTATTATGGTAACCATCCATCACACTCTATACATGAACTATTCATATTGTATACTTTTCTATAATATGAAAATACAATAAATAAAAAGGTGTAAACTTACAGTAAAACACAAGGACAAAGAGACAAATTGCACTTCATTGATGCATGCTATTAATTGTGCCATTTGACTCTCGCTAAGTGGTTCTGAAATTAATATTATTTTTATATTATGTTATTATTTGTGTTATGATTTTAAGGAGGGAATCAAACAGGCTATTCAATATGCTTTATTTTGAACTGCAGCTACACTACCTTTTTACTCATGATCCTATCTATCTTGTTATTGACATTTTACCAACAGAGGGCAGCATGTCCCATGTTTCTCTTAAAATCTGAGAAGTATTTTATTTTTTGGATCATTATGCATGCATTATAATATTATATTTACCCACAGGATGAACATAGGCAGTGATCAACATGCCCAAGACGGTAAATTTAAATTATTTTCTATTTAGCTGAATGGGACCACAGAAATGTGGCTCTGGTTACATAATTTTAATCTAACATATCATGCAGCATGTGCTTTTAAAATCAAAAGCAAAGCACAACATACACACTGCTAAATAAACCAAAAATAGCCACAGCATGTGGACAATGGATGTGCACGTTGTTGCATTCAAGTTCATTCTGTAAAAGAGGCAAAACAAAATTTGTTATTCGTAAATTACGCACCTATAAATAACGATAAGCAGACGATTTATTATTGACATATTCTTTATCACAATCATTAATTTACCTATTCTTTATACTATTTAAAAAGCTCAAAAGTAAATTATTACGGCAGAAGTGTCTGAATTCCCGCTGTACATGAACGCGCTCCCTCACTGTACGTTCAAGGGGCTGAGTTAAAAGAGAGCCACTCTCGTCCCATCGCTCACTCTCAATGCTTTGAATTACTACGCGCACAGAGAATACAACACGAAGACACACGCGTTTACCTGATTATATAGTCCATCTGTTATTTTTTTTTCCAACCATAATACCAGACTTTAATGTGCTAAACTAAGCCAATCGCCCCTGCCTGCCGCCGCTCTACCGTCCCGTCCCGTGCGTAAAAACCTACCCCCGGCTTCTCTTTTGTTTTCGCGGAGAGAAGTTTAGCCCTGTCAGCGTTTTTGACACAGGGACCAGGGCCACTCACTCACCTACATTCGGCTCACTTTCTGACCCTGCTGTTCGGTCGTCCAGAGTCTTGTCTGGGGGTACAGTCCCGTAGAGGAAACGAAACGCGCGGTGCCACCGGTGAAACAGACAGGAGGGAGAGGAAAGGGGGGATCCAGCTTTGGACAGGTGAGTTACTTGGAATTTTTCTTGTATTTGCTTGCCTGTGCAGAATAAATATCTATTGGTATGCCCATGTATTGCTCCTATAATTAGCCTAATCTAATCAACTAGCTAACTGACAAAGTTGACTGGTATGGGATAAAGAAACCCATGGCAAACAACATTGCTTTACACACACTCAGCTTTGGACATTTTATTACAACTAGGCTATTGAAACACTGAACACTGGCCTTTTATATTGCTTATTTAACCAACCATAAGCAATAATACTTATTGTATTCAACTGTGATGTCTAGTAGTATAGTCCTTTCAATAACAGTTGTTATTTGGAGTGACTGTCAAGGGCAATGACACATGGTTTGTGATAGATTTGGTAGAAATTTAGTCATAACAGACATGGCTCATACATTTTTGCTGATAGGGCTGCACGTTATTGAAAAAACTTGTGATACAGGCATGCAATATCCAATGATGATATAATGATAGTAATAATGCATTTTTGCGATACTTGGATAAGATAAGATAGTTCTTTATTGATCTCACGATGGAGAAATTCACTGGGGATAAACCATTAAATTCAGACACATGTAATATCTTTTTCAGCAAGTTGTGTGGCTTCTTGCGATACGTATATAGCATAATATATTTTTTGCGATATATTGTGCGATATTTATGTAAAATTTCACAGCAGCCTAGTTTCTTGACTGCGACTGGACAATAATAAAACAGCCTAGCAAGCAGACAGACCGGGGGTCGCTTTGTTTAATGGGTTTTTGTGACTGAATTATTCAAAGCACTTAACATGTCTGAGAGGACTGTCATATTGATATTGATAGTTGTTGACCCAGTATGCGTGGAAATATGTAGTTAAAGGTGTCAATGATTTATTTTACATAATCAATGATTTATTTTACATAATCATGAATGGTTAAGACTCTTTTTTGGCTGAAAGCCCTGTGCTCATATTTGCGGTTCAAATGACTGTAAATCGCTCCTGGTTATTTTTCCCTTTTACAAAATCCATAAAAAGATGATTAGTTGTCCAGAGTGGCTTTTTGGCTTTTGTTTCGAGCTAGATGGGAAGGGAAGCATTGGTTGTTCCGGCACCTACTTGGAACAAATTGGATTGGAGAATCATTGGGTACTTGACACAGTTGGACAAGACCAAAAACATTACTAATCAATTTAATGTATTAAATGTTATGCACAACAAGTTTACTAATAATGTATTGTATAAATGGAATAGAAAATATATGTCGGAAAAATAGCTGTTGGATATATTTTCAAAATCATACACCTCAAGCATTTTGCCAATATTTCAACAACAGAAAATAAACAATGTGCTCTGCCTAAAATGCACCCTTGTTCAGTTATTTTACACATTTCATACATATAAGCCAGACCCCAATATTGTGCAGCCTGTATGATGTCTGTATGCACATGCAGCTCCTTTGAGATATTGATTGTGTGTGTTGCTGTCTTGCCCTGCCCTGCTCTGCCCTGCTTACGTAACTGCTGGCTGTGCTTACTGTCTGTGTACTGCACCTTAAATGAGATAACATGCAAGGTATCCCGTATCGATTCACTATATGCAGCAGTCGGGAGCACTGCCGCACAGAATGCATTCGGGGTGAGACCGGGAAGGATCATATTGAAGTCGAAAAGTTCCTCTGTTTGCTTCTCAAGGGTGCATTTCATTAAGCTGGAATCCTGGAAAGACTCTGACAGAAACGAAAAGCGGAATTATTGAACATGAGTCTTATTCAACGATATAAAAATATATGCATGACCACAACGAGGGAGTGGAGGTGTAGCTGGCATGGCTTGGCATGAGGTGATGATTGAATGATGAATGGTGATGCTGCATTATACAGTTGTGCTCATAAGTTTACATGCCCTGGCAGAATGTCAGGGCATGTAAACTTATGCATTTTATAGAATATGAATGATGACACAAAAACCTCTTTAGAGACTCTTTAGAGCCGATTATTTTTACGATTAATCGATTAATCGGTTGGTGCAAAAAGGTGCATGGAAAGTGTAATTGTTAAAAGCTTTTTGCACATGAAGCTAAAGTGACACCGTTTGAGGACGTCTTGATGGAGTAAAGTTAAAGCTAATGTTTGTAGGATGCTCTTTGTACAAGTTCCACATGTCATTCCTCATTTGAAAGCTAAGAACCTCTAAAATTCACTCTGGGATTGTAAAAGTGAGAGCGAGAGAGTCCTCTTTCTGCTCGGATTAGATTATGAACCAAGATTTGGAACAATCAGAGCAAAAATATTTGCAAATAAAACGTCTAGAACCAATACCTTCAGAGTCAACATAGTTTTTCACAA
>OMNZ01053133.1:0-34739 GCA_900303255.1 Lesueurigobius sanzi
TCAATTGATCAACCAAATCTAATCTATCATTATCTGCCTACTCAACAACAGTGACAAGTGGGATCTGTGTTGAAGGAGCTTTAAATCTTGTGGATTATGCGGCGGGTGCGTTAGTCTCAAGTGAGAAAGCAGGTGTATTTTAGTGACAGCTGACTTGCCTGTTCACATCCTTTTGGGTTAAAAAGTACGTCTGACATGGCACCACTTGTCTCCCATGCTCTGCTGACGCCTGCATGAAAACTCAGAGCCACCGAAGCATTGCCGGTTCTCCTGCTTCGTTACACACTGGTGACATTTCATCTTGTACCTCTTTCACATCGACTTTGCCTGGCGCATTGATCCCCTTTCCAGTTGATCTCCGTCACCAGTCATCTGAAGGAATGCGCGGCATAAAGCCAGGCCTCATTGACTGGGATGACTCCAGTGCCAAATGCATTGTGGTGCTCACTCTCATGGCTGAGTGACACGGCTGAATAGATGTTCACGACAGCAGCACGAGGTGGGTAACAAAGACAGGAGCTTCTGAAAGGACTTTGGAAACATTCAGGTTTTGTTCCGAGATACAATGTGAGAGAAGAGCGTGCAAAAGAGCAGTGACAGATGCTTTGTTTTTGTGCATCCTATCATAGAGCCCATTTTGTGAGCTGATGATAGGTTAGTATTCATGTAGTGGCTTTTCCTTGTGTTTATTTGTAATGCATGCTCACTACAAAGACCACGCTGTGTGTTGGGACATTTTTACAACACACAAAGAATTTTTCAGCTTTTTCCTCCTCAGGTCGCATCAGCACATCATCTGCCTTAAGGTGACCACACACTACAGGATTTTAAATCTTTTGAGACTAAAAATCTGTTCACAAACCACACACACATAAGGACAGACAAGAGGACACACTTACACACATATGAGGAGTCCCACCACAGATCATGCCATGAGAGAAAGTTTTTATTGAGCCACGCCTCCTAAGACTAAAAATCTAGCTAAAAATCCTGTAGTGTGTGTCCAGCTTTACTTTGTGGTCGGATGCCCTCCATGATCCCTAACTCCTGTTACATTGTAGGTTCTCTCTGGGTACTCCAGAATCCCCTCCATCATCTTCCCAAATGTTGACATTGGTCTTTGTGTAAATGGCTCTGTCGGCCCTATGTCAAGGTGTTTACAATGGATCTCACTTAAATTGCTGGTTTAGGGCTCCAGTCACTGGGAATAAGGTCTCCATGTGTGAATGTTTGCATGGCCTGCTCACATCACACCAAAGTTGTTTTTTGTGCACACAATAGCAGAAAGTTTTCACATATGGATGGTATTAAGCTTGCATGGCACAAGAGTCTTGTTAATTCTGCTGCCCTGCCTGGAGTGCATTTCGTAAACAACAGGTGAATGCCATAAAACAGCTTAGTGCTTTAATAAGAACTGGGTATATCCAGATGGTAATAGTCAATGAAATTACACAGTAGGTCATTGAGGACAGCCAGTAGCAGATCTACTTGAAGAGGTGAGTTTTTTTGTGCCTTTTTTTGGTAGCAAGATCATTTTCTTGTCGTGCGGAAGTGGGAGACATGTGACTAGTGAGAGCTAATATGAGGGTAAATGAGAAGAAGAGTGGCTTATAATGAGAGGGTAGGGCTGAAAGCGAGCAAACGTTGTCATTTTAGATTAAGAGGGAAAGTACAGGCAGCTTCAGGGGCTTGAGTTTTTATCACCCAACAAGAAATAGTTGTGAAAATTGTGTTATTAAACCTTGCGAAATGTCTTTGTACATTATAACACCTGTCTACCAACACACATGTCGAAATTCAATATAAATCCAAATATATGGATGAGACCCTTTAAGACAGCTTGCCTTACACATAGTTCATCATTTGTGTAATTTTCCCCCCTTTCATAAGGTTGTTATTAGAGCGTGTTAGAGGTGTTTCACTGAAAAACCAAAGGAAATGCATATTAAAAGGTCAATTATAATTGTAAGATAGTAAAAGAGTGATTTAGCATTTGCAGCATCTAAAGCATGCAAAGGAACCCACCCCAAACATACACACTCCACACAGAAATACCCCCTCCATAAGGTCCGGGAATCGATCCTGGGACCTTCTTGCCATGAGGAAAAAGTGCTCCTAGCCCCTGATACAATAACCTATTCCTCACATTTCGGAGTTCTACACTGCACAACACCCTAAGTTTTACAATAGCCTTGCAAAAATAATCACAGCACTTTGCACACAATTATACTGGTTTATGAGTGGGAAAGTCAATTTAGTCCGTTTAAGATTATGTCTTTTTTTATTTGGCCTTTCTGTGATGAAATAGTCGCGGCCGTTTTCCTGAAGCCATGGTTGACCCATCAGCTCTGGGGAACACATTAATCCTTCTACAGCAGCTGGGACATCAGAGGGGCAGGCACCGAGGGAAAGAGCTTTTCTCACCCGTCCCTCCGCGCAGTAGAAGAGAAAAGAGCAGGCGGACGGCCGAGCCATGGAAAATGAATCCATATGTCAGTGAGCTAATAAGCTAATGAGTTCACTGTGTGGTTAAGATAGCCCGGGTCGTGTGTAAGCTTTCAAATGGCCTTTCATTAACCCCAGTCCACTGCTCGTTATCTGGCCACGGCCCCTTTCACTTCAGCTGGAATTGGAAACTTTTACCTGGAAAGTCATTCAAAAATACTATATCATGTTGACCCAAAAAAAGAAGCCATAACGTCTTGGAAACAACTTCAAAAACTCACAGATTTACTACACGGGGACCTTTCCATATGATATCACGGCGTCTGGAGGTTGTGGTGACGCTGGTTTCATGGGCCCCTCTGTGTGTAGACCACATGTTAGGGCTGGATATGGTGATGAATGCGTGCGACCATGGCGGAAGATTTGACGCTTTGAAAACTACCTACTCACTCTACGTGTGTCTTTGCAAAATTTCCATTGAATTTATGGACAGTGCTGTGCTGTGAAATATGTGCTGAACCGGACTTGCTATTATTGATGTTATATATGTTCACACTCTGACCACCAGAAAACACACCATAATGACACAAACAAATCAATTAAACATTGCCAGAGACACTGGAAGCAAGGTAACTGTAGGTATGAAAGAGGCAGAGAGCCCTGTGCTGCCCTGATCAATGAAAACAAACTCCGGTCATCTCACAGTGATACATGGCTCTGTTTTATGGCACCTAATTGGTCCAAATCTAGCATATGCTTCTGATGTCATTCCTCACAAAGCTAAACACTGAGCATGCCTTCTGGCTCACACTGCTGGCTGTCCCACTCGATTACAAAATGCAAGTCGAAAGTAGGCCAAGAAAATGTGTGCTTTTGACCCAACAAGGGAAGAGAGAGAGTGTAGTATTTTCGTTGGCTCCCGTCCCATTAAAATGCATCTTGAGGCATGGGAACCGGTTTTCGTAAAGGGACGTGGATGGGATGAAGGGGGAAGGATCGGCCAGGAAAAAATGGAAATGATTAATTTCCTTTGCTCTTTGTCTCAAGGACGATTGTGGTGTTTTTTCCACTGGCCATGAAGCCCAATGTCTTGCGTGCTGCTGAAAAACATCTGCACTAGGTAGAATAATTATCTAATATCTGTCCATAATTGCAACACATTAAATTACAAACAATCCAATAAAGCAACAGATTCTTCACATTTAAATTCATAATGTGGCGCACAGTCTTCTGCCAATCCTCGCTCAGCTCCGCTCATCAGACACATGCCAATAGCAGGCCAGTCCAAACCAGCATCAGGCATGCTTCCCAGAAAAAAAAAAAATGGTTTGGGGCTGTTAATACTCAGTGGTGATGGGCAATGCAGAGACAAGCTGTGTCTTTGTTATAGGAAACCATATTAAAAGCATAAGGTTGACTCATCCTGCCTGTTGAGAGTAATTTAGCACTAAAAGAGAAAGCTGAAACATAGATTTATGCAGTATGACCCAAATACCAAGCTTTGGAGACTTTATTGTCTAAGGAATACATCAAACGAACACAGCTTGCTTTGCCATCTACAAATTATGCTTAAAGATGCATCATCGGAGGATTGCGAGCCAAATAGGAAAAAAGAAAACAAACCACAATCATGTAAAGTAAACTAATGAAAAATGTTATCCATAGTAAAAGCAGTAAGTTAAAAATATATGGCATCTGTATACAGTTTTTTTATTACACTTTTTTGGTTGAGGGTTGTGCCATAAAATTCATAGTCTGACCTTTTGCTCCTCCGTTGTATGCTACAGCGTCTTCTCCAACTATAAGCACACCCAACGGCTTGGCAGAGTAACCTAGCATTACATTGACAGCCAGTTAAATTTTTAATTGCGTAATTGCCTTATCAACTGCAAATCCCATTCATCTAATCATTCATTGTATGGAAGCCAAGCCTCAGTGTTGAAATTAAGGTTTGGCACTTCAGCTCTTTTTGTTTTTTTTAATTTTTTTTTAGATAAGATAATTTAGAATAACACTGTGGTATGTTAAATCAACTTTCAGATCTGCTTTAAGTATCTAGGTCTAAGGTATCAGAGTGAGGGGTTGTGAAATAGTGTAGACTAAAGATGGGCAATATATTGTCTGCAATATAATATCGAAATTGTTTTTTGGAAGATATGCAAATCTCCTATGTCAAGAAACCAACAAAAAAGTTGCTAAATCTGCTGCTAAAAATCTCTCAATGAACAATACGCCATGTTTTTTCTCCTGCACTTTTCTAGTTTAGTCAAGATAGGGGGTGCAAATAGTTGCATCAAAGAAGAATATAAATTTGCAAACAAGTAATAATAGTAACAGATTAAATGCCCCTTAGCATTTCTCAATAATTGCCAGATTTGCCAGGACATTTTTGCATATTTCTCATGGTTTGCAAACATATCGCTTCATCATTGTTATCGAAAAAAGGCCCTGAAAACATTGAGATCTACATTTTTGTCAATAACGCCCTCTCCTCGTCTAGACCAGGTCAGCAAACCACCGATGACTTGTAAAACCTACACAAGAGTGACTGCTGCTGTCATTGCCGGTCATTGCTTCATAAATTTAGCCTCGTAATTTCCGTAAATCTCTGGCATACTGTTGGGATCAGGTAAAGGGATGCTTCTAGTAAGACCTCATCCCGTTGGCATGAGGCGTGCGGTTCAAAATGCTGTGGTGAGTCGCCAAGAGCCAAGACGCCCACCAGTCTTCCCTCAAACTCTCGTGCAGCTTTGGCGTAACGTACACAGCAGGCTCGCGCACATATGTTAGCTCTTACGCTCAGTGAGACCTCCACAACACCATATGGAAACTATATTGGCTTCCGCGCTGGTGTCAGTGAGGATACGGGCCTACTCACGGTGATTTCAGTATGTTGATGTTACCCACGCTGAGGAGCGGGTCACTGGAGTAAAGTCCTCGCTGTGTGTTGACAATGGCCGCGGTGCGACTGAGTATATGTTTTCGTAGCCCCAGTGCCTTCTGTAAAATTGCTTTATAATATTTCATGAATTTACTGCGTGTGATTGTACATTTTTAGTTACTGTTGGATCAGTGTGCCAAATTTTATTTAAACCACAATAGTACTTTAGGAATATTTGGCATTCATTGAAATTAAAAGCACACTTTATTCAGATAAGATAATACTTTATTGATCTCACGATGAAGAAATTCACCATTCATTTCTTATGTAGAGCCCACATACAATTGACTTTTGCTCCACTGCTATTATGTTCGTGGGCAAAACTCTTCCATCCTTGCCTGTTGTGTCTGTATAAACATGTAAGCTGTTGGCAATTTGGCACGGCTTTGTTGCCACATCTCCATCTGACTACCTTAGGGCAGCTACGCTTACTGAGACACATAACTGTAAACCACAGCAATGAATGTGAATCTCTAGTGAATGCAATTTTGTTGGCAAATCTCTCAGTAAACATCGGGTAATGCCAATACATTTGAATTTAAGTCAGTAATAATATTGTTCATTGCTATGATGTTATATTTTTTTGTTTTCAAACTCTTTAAATTAGAAGTCTGTAAGTTTGCAAAATGAGGAGAGAGAGAGAAATTCTAAAAGTAAATTACCTCCCCCTCCCTTCCTGATTGGACTGGAAAGCCCCTCCTCTGTCCCAATACAAAGCTTGTCTCATTGGTCCACACGAATCCTGTGGTCAGCAAAGAAAAATTGACTGGCAGGAGCCAGATTGATATAGCAATCTGAGTTTAGTTCTCCACAATATAAATCTGGGATTGCGCCCATCAAATCCATTTTGGAAAAGGAGGGACATTTAGCAGAATACTTCGAGCTCATTGGTCGAAGTGCCGTTACATCCGAGCCACTCACTGTTCTTTCAAAAAGGAAATGGTGGATTCTGACCTTTACACCCGTCCTGCGCTGCCATGTTTTATTTTGCTTCGACACAACACTAGCGTTGCGTTTGTAAAACCCAGGTATCCCGCCCTAAACCACGATGCTGCCACGTGATTGGCCTAAACCACAGCTGGTTCGGTGCGAACGGGAGGTGGGAGTGATACAAGATGGATTCTCATCACTTCTTGAGAAAGCCTTGTTGGAGCTGATATGCCTGGAAGAGACCAGCAACGTGTTTTAAAGGATTTCAATATGCACTAGCCCAGTGAAATAAAGGCTTTGTAGAAAATGTAAATAGAGAATTAATGTTGTGGGAGGAGTGCCTTGGTTCTTTGTTTGTTTGTTTGTTTTTCTCCTGGATTCTCACATGACAAATGCTGAGAGAAGTCAGCTTGTAGGCAAGTTTAGAAAAAGGACTTACAGTATACAGTAAATAATTAGTTTTAGTTACATAAAGTTTCGGGCACAGACAGTCAATTATACGCATTC
This sequence comes from Lesueurigobius sanzi, assembly GCA_900303255.1. NCBI lineage: Eukaryota > Metazoa > Chordata > Actinopteri > Gobiiformes > Gobiidae > Lesueurigobius > Lesueurigobius sanzi. Next base: position 6,824 of record OMNZ01053133.1, read on the forward strand.
AATTTGTAATACATTTAGACTTAACGACTAACTAACTAACTAACCGTTACACACAGTCTCAAACGTGGGTTAGGCTACCCCCTCCACACACACACATACATTATCTCTTCTTGGCCTGATCTTCTGACACACTTAAACTCGTCTCGGAGCAAGTTCAATCCTGCACGCTTTTATCTGCGCAGCCATCCGAGATCACAATTACCCAGGAAGTCCACTGTGGGACCTTTCAAAAAGTGTTTCCCCGCTTTGAAGTTGCAGTGTAAAGGAAACTGGAGAGCATAAGTGACTTTAGTTTAGATTTGAGCTTTTACACAATTCTTCCCACTTTACCGACCTGACCAGGACAGGCTCCATGTCTTAAAAGTGTGTCTCCAGGCTGCCCCATGTGTGGTAGCCTGTGCGTGGGTTTACAGACTCGAGCTTGCTTTTTTTTTTCTGTTGATTGTTCACATCGTCTCGTGGGTCTGGGGAAAAAAATGTCCAAGCGAATCCCTGCTGCACCAAGGCAAAGTTTGCACCTGGTGTTTAAAATGGTAGTTCACCTAATGACTTTTAAATGACCCTCCGACCCCCTGAGCCTGATCTCTATAGCAACTCCAACGCCATTTCAGTGGTGACCCATCCGCTCATCCATCGCTCAGCATCGTTTCCTCACTCTTCCGTTGCCCTCCGTGACCGAGCTGTGGCTAAATCAAACTAATCATCCAGAGTCAAGGTGAAGGGACCAGAAACATGGAAAAAATGTAGATGCTTATTATCCTCTACTGTAAAAGCAAGCAAGGCTGTTTATAGTAACTGGATATAATCTGGGGCTTCTTGTATATCGCAGAACATATCAAAAACACTCCTCGCTGTCTGTGGCCTGTGGAATTTTAGATAATGTTTCCAAGCCCAAACGACACAAAAAATAAACCTAAACTCTAAACTCTAAAGGTGACTGCAGTTATAGTTTGCAAATATTGTATGCCAATCCATGTGTCATAGCAAAAAAGTGACACAATTAAGACTGTGAACACGTCTCATACCTTTAGAGGTGCACCCATGTAACTTTTTTATGTGAATAATTAAAAAAACATTGACATCAATGTGTATTTGACCTTTTAGTGACCCAGTGGCTGTATGGGTGCAGCTTTGGCACCTTTACTTTCCATCACACTGGTCCCTATAGATACATTCTTTTTAGGGTTTCAGAAAACAATAGATCCTGGAGCATAAAAAGTAGTGCACCTTTAAAGTACAAATACAAAATTTTCTAATCTTTATAGTTTCAGGATAATGCCAGTAATCATAGTTTATGATGTGGAACGTCTACCTCGTCTTATTTTACCCTTTGCCCTTTTCCAATAAGGAAGTAAAATGATACACTTCACAACTTAATGAATACTGTATATGTTATTTAATATGTGCCTTTCTAGACATTAAAGTTTGCCCAACTTACTTGAAAAACAAATGCAAGTGAATGTGATTGCGCAGCTTTCGAAAGAGACCAGGATTACTGTCAAGAAATATTAATTGAAAATGTGAAAAGACAAAATGAGGGTGTAACAATGCAAAAAGAATCTTGTGTCAATTATATTGGTAGCCATATGAATAAATTATACACATTTTATTGTGTTAAAACTTGTTAACACAATTTGTCTGACCATCAAATCAACTATGCTACCAGACAAGTTGATTTGATGGTCAGACAAGACCCAAAAATCTTTGAAAGGTGGAAGGTTTGAGAATCGCTGTTCTAATGAAAGGGGTTGTCTGGGCTGCCATGTGCCCTTTAAGTTGTATATTTCTAAAATGCTGGTTATTAAGCTAATGTGGTGCCCCATCATAAATTGAAATTTCTTTCATGAATAATTAGTTTAACCACATCTGCTCTGGGTAACAAGGCTCCCGCTGCTTAATCTGACGTTTCTCTGTGTCCCGACCAATCTGCTGGAGGAAAAAGAAGAACAGACAGAAGATAAACTGGTGATACTTGGACATGACATGGTTCCTTGCGTTAAACCTGGTGTCATTTTAAAGCCTTGTTGTTGGCCTCACATTCCTGAACTCTTCCTGTGGCTTGCGGTGTTGCTCGTTCCTCCTTCACCTTGCTCCTTTAAGTGTGGCTACGCCGTCTGGGATGATGCTTCCCCCAAGTTGTGCATCTAGAGCAGAAATAGAAGGGTGAGTCACTCTTGGGTGGCCAGCACAGAGCGGCTCACATGGGGAGATGATTTTTCCACCGGCCTGCCCGTTTTGCTGGCTACTTTCGATTAGTAAGCGATATGTAAGCAAGCAGTGTTTGCTTTCTGTATGTTGCGTGTCTGTTGTTACCTAGGTGCTGTTGGGCCTCTTCACTTTTCTGAGAGCGCTGCGAGTTTCTGTAAACCCTGTGAGTGGGGAGTTATAAAGACATGTTAAGTACCTGAGAATTCATGAGTGCTTAACTTTTCCATGCTAACATACATTACATTGCAAATATAGTACTTTATTTTAAACTAGCAGACCATGAATAATATACATATGTGCAATAATTGGCTTTGTGTGTGGTTTCAAAGAGGTTTTCTTTGCCTGCTTTATTCATCATCATCAAAATATACAGTATCCCCGTTCGCGGGATAGACCATACCACATGACGGTTTTCTGGCGAGGTACTATGACAGCAGATGACATGGATTAGGAATCTTAAGTAGAGAGTGCTACCTGTGTGCTGTAACTGGCATGGAGCCCCATGCTATAAAATACGGTAGTCTCGTATTGCCTGTCAGCACTGTGGTCCACTCTAATGATCTCGGAGCATTCAGCTGTAAATGGCCACTAATAATTTAAGTAATATAGGAAAGAAGTCATTCATAGTAATATTCTTTCATATAGTTGAGGCTATGGACACACTATGGACACAGTTACCTAGAACCTTGAGTGAATACCAGCAGCAATAAATGCAACTCAAAAGGGACAAACTTTATTATTTATTCATTCACTCATAGCAGTTCAATAGGTAGGCAATTTCAGTTGGAGCAGGTGCCAATACAACTCTATGGAAGAGAAACCGATTTCACAAACCTGCCATATTCTTCTTACGTATTTTGGAATATTGTCACAACTTTTGGACACCGTTATGAGAAAATGTTCAGACCTTAGTTCTTATGTGCTAGCCTGACAGAGAAGATGTGGATTGGCCCAGGAACTACAGAGAAATTAGCAAGAACTAAGACTAAAAATCTGCATTTCAACAATTACCAGCTCAGAATTTTCAGCTGCCCTCCACCTCAATTTTAAACTAAAGGCTGTGCAGAATGCTGTGATGTGACGTGAACACAACCGGCACAATCGGTTATCCTAATCTCTCAGTTCGGCCTATGTTGGCACAGTGCTTTTTGGCAGTAACACACACACACACACACAGACACACAGCTGTTTACTCACTTCCTCTACATCTGGTTTATCTCTTAAGGAATGTGAAGAGGGAAGTGTGCAGTATTCTGTGTGCTCGGCGTCTGTTTCTGAACTGTGGCACGTGCCAGGCATGTTTTATTCATTTAATATACATATGTCTTCTACATAGCCTACATGGACCTATCGAACAGATAACATGATGCTCACTTTGAATCACACAAATATTGATACAATGAAAAGCCAAGAGAGATATCTGGAACTGGATGAACCAAATTGAACAGGAACGTCGAGCCATGAGGATGAGAGAGAAGGAGCGGGAACAAAGAGGAAGGCAGTTTGAGAACAAGGCGAGAGAGCAAGCTGATCAGTTGGTGGCTTTGGAAGAACAGAAGATCCAGCTCAGTGGAACTAGGAACACTAAGGCACTCGCACGCTGACCTGCACATATAGAGAACTGCTGGATAAGAGGAAAGATTCTGAAAGAGAGTTTCCCTTAAGAAATCACATCCACTTAAAGAATCCTGATAAATCATTCACCAATGCTCCATTAGAGCCCAATCACAATGACAAGATTATCAAGCGACCACATTCACATTCTGGCCCGCCATATTTAGAAGATGTACAACCCAAAGAGGAACCGAGCCCTGTAGACGCCGCTGTGAAGCCTGACACAAATCAGTTTAGCAATGTCATGTTGAAAATGTACAGTATGTTTATCAAAAGGTTTGGGGTCAAAACCGAATCAGAGGTGAAGGTAAAACAGAAGTATCATTACCATACTATTGAAGATGGAGCATATCCCTGAACTAGTGGATACTGGGAGGTTTGCCAAGACATGCTTCTACATGATTTAGAACCTATAGAGTTTTTATTGTAAAGAGATACAAAGAAAAGCAAAGAAATATGTACCAACACGCTTGAGTCATATACCTAGACATGCACTGTCACACGTTTGGGAACAGATGATTGCACAATGTTGTAATATGCAGACTATTTCTTGCTGTTGCCCCATCTCCAGCTCCGTTTGTACACGTTGGCTACTATTTCTAACCTTGAGTAAGCAGGCTGTCTACTCTGCTGTATATAGTATTTTCCTGTGTTGTTGCTCCCTGACAAAAGAATTTGTGGGTACTGTCAATCCACAGCCTCAAAGCTATGAGCAATGAGCATGTGCTCCTCGGACCGCGGTTTGCCCAACATGGATGATTTCATTCAGGAAAGCGGAAACTGTCACTGCGGACGGGTAAATATACCCATGCTGTGTCGCTGTGTCTCACAGAAGCCCAGGCCCCAGACTACAAAGGCCGGTTAGTCATTTCTGTACATCAGTCACGTTGCCATATGTGATCTGCTGCCAGCTGATTTCCATTAAATGATGTCTAAGGTTTGTCCAACTCATAACTCTTGATCTTATTGTTAGCATAATGAGATATTTGGCTTTTCTGGTACATCTTGCCACTGTGGAAAAGTACACAGCGAGTAGTGCCATGCAACATTGAGTGGGCACTTAGCATTAGCTGTTTTTGCTTTATAATTTTCCATTCACTGGTGTCCACCTCATAAACACGTGGTCATAAGCACATCAGTCCAACACTCTAAAATTAACACTTTCAAAGGCTGTTCAGTCTAAATTAATCATCAAACTGTTGCCAAGTAATTGTAAGTGTAAGCAAAACACAGCACAGCTCAGTATGTAATGTGGCAAACTGTTGATGGTTGGACTGGATTGAAAAGACTGGAAAAATAAATAAATAAAGGTACTGGGGGGTTTGTGGCATGGTTCTTTCTCAGTCAACAGTTGCTCAGTGAAGAGTGGATTCTGTCCCAAGTCATCCTGCTAACTAATTCTCACAGTTCCCAAAATAATTAGATATGAAAAAAAAAGGAAAAAACAAGAAATAATCCGTCAATCTTCAATCCCATCTCTTATCTGAGGTGGGATTGAAGACTGATGGATCATTTTTGTTGGGGAAGCAGTCTAAACAGAGATTCCCACACTCCTTCAACCCAGAGCGGTGGACCTAAAGACCAACCGATAAATAGTTCTTCCAGTGTGGCCTAGGTTGTCACAGGGGCATCCTACAGGTGGGACATGTGTAACTGAGCTCTTTACTCTTCATTTTGACTGCTTGTATTCGGGATCTCATCTTCTCAGTCAAGACCCAGGGTTCATGGCGATGGCGATACAGTAGATTGACCGGTTTTGTCGACAGCTCAGTTCCTTCTTCACCACAAAGTTCAATACAATGCCTACTACACCCCTCTGCCTGTCAGTCGCACACTCCCTCTTTCCCTCACTTGCGAACAACATCCTGAGATACTACCTGACAACCGGGTTGACAACCAATGATAAATAAAGAGATTAAAATAAAAACACAAATTTGATCTCTTGATTTGATCTAGATGAGGACCCCTAATCTAACCTACTCTTTATTTTCTATCCTTATGCAGACTAAGCTCCCTGTCCTGCTGCTGGGTCACTCATCAGACCTCAGACCAGGGGAGTTTGTGGTTGCCATTGGTAGTCCGTTTTCCCTTCAAAACACAGTCACGACAGGAATCGTCAGCACTACGCAGCGAGGAGGCAGAGAGCTGGGCCTCCGCAACTCAGATATGGAATACATCCAGACAGATGCCATCATCAATGTAAGAGATACAATCTATTTACTTTACACAGTTAAGATATACATAATTACATGATGTATATTTTTCTTACAGTATGGAAACTCTGGAGGTCCTCTAGTCAATCTGGTAAGAGCAATTTATTTGCATACATATAGGGTCATAATATCACGACTTATAATTGTGAGAAGAAATTTGTTTTGTGACCACCTCTTGAATATATCACTATGGGCATTTAATTTCACAAATAATATTAAATCTTTAAACCTAAAAAGGGATGCATTGTTTCTTTTTCATCATCAATCAATACATTTATTTTTGTAACGCCAAATATTACAACAGGAGTCATCTCAAAGGTCGGTACAAACACCAAACAGATCAAACATCAAACAATGATGAAACAAATTATATGTCACAAACAGATGTAATGTCCAGACAAGTCAGACATAACAAGCCTAGGGCATACCACATCCTTAGACCCTCCCTGCGGCAAGGAAAAACTCATGGGACAAACGGAGAAACCTTGAGGAGAACCACAATGAGGAAGGGATCCACTCCTATGGACGGACGGGCCAGAGATGGTTCCTAGGCCGACTAGCATCCCGCGGCTGTGTCCAGTGAGAGCTGCAGGGGCCACCGCTGCCTAGTCCCGCAACGTCACTGTGGCGACGGCTGTTGTTCAGGCCAGCGGCCGCGACCAGATCTCTGACGGCCAGGGAGCTACCACTCCCCTCGGGGTTGGACAAGACAAAGTGGGCACAATGTGAATAGCAATGAACAGACTACATGTAAACGTAGAACTAAATATTGCAACATAATTGATGCAGTAATAAGAACAAGAGGATAGGGCTCAATGTACCGTACTTCCCCCAGCATTATAGCTCCTATAGCAGCCTTGCTTATGCTGTAGGTTTAGTTCTGAGCCTTGCTAATCTGACCATAAGCTATTTCGAAAAGAAACGTTTTGAGCCTCGTCTTAAAAAGGAGACTGTGTCTGCTTCTTTAACATGAGACGGAAGTTGATTCCATAAAACCAGAGCTTGGTAGCTAAAGGCTCTTTTTCCTATTGTGCTTTTAGAGACGCGTGGAATCACCAGTAATTCTGCGTTTTGAGAGCGAAGCGCTGTTAGATAGATCAAAGCCATACCTTTTATGGCCTTATATGTGAGGAGGATTTTATATTTAATTCTAAACTCAATGGGAATCCAGTGGAGAGACTCCAGCACTGGAGTTCTATGCTCTCTCCTTTTAGTCCCTGTTAATATTCTAGCAGCCGCATTTTGAACGAGTTGAAAGCCTCTAAGAGAACTTTTCGGACATCCTGCCAGGAGGGAGTTACAGTAGTCCAATTTTGATGAGACAAACGAATGAAGTGTTTCTGCGTCACTTTTAGGCAAGACTTTTCGTACTTTTGCAATGTTACGCAAGTGAAAAAATATTGCTGTAGAAGCCTGGTGAATGCATTTTAAAGAAGAAGTCTTGGTCAATTACGACTCCAAGGTTTTTGATAGTAGAGCTAGGGGATATACATCATCAATTGTTGCTTCTCCTCTAATTGTTCTTATTCTAATACCGTAACACATGAGTAATCATGATTAATTGTCGAATTGATTCATCATGACAGCCCTATTTACATATTTTGAGTTGGAAATATGGTAATGTTTTGGGGTCATCATCAATAAGCTGACTTCTGCTCTCAGGACGGTGAGGTAATCGGGATCAACACATTAAAAGTGACAGCTGGCATCTCCTTTGCCATACCCTCGGACAAGATTCGACAGTTCTTGGCTGAATCCTACGACAGGCAGTCCAGAGGTAGGATGTCCCGCTGACACATCACATTATCTCTCTCACATTATGGCCTTTACTGAATCACTCACACCAAAGGCTGGAAGCCCTCCTTGGTTAATGTCTGTGAGAGTTGGATCCAAAACTAATTGGCTCAGTACAAAATGCAACAGATCATAGCGACTGTTGGTTCTTGCTCATTCTTTGATGGATTCATACAATTCTGCTTCCAGCATTAGGCCTACTTGAGGGAATTATGACATAGATTAAAAAAATAAAAAAATAAACTATTCCAGTGTTGGTGCCAATTTAAGGTAGGCACCATTTTAGGTCATTTTGAGTGTTAATGTTAACCTTTATTAACTTTTGCACCCTTTAGTAATCTTGTTTGGGTTGGTTTTTGGCAGTTTGAAACATCAATGGTGTCGTGAAAGTGTAAAGATAGATTGACACAAATCCAGCTCTGACAGGTCTATGCTGTTGTTGCATCTTTGGGCATCCACCTCATCCACCTTGCGCATACTGTATATGGTAGTGAGTTATTGGTCTGTCAACCTACGTCAGGGCAGCTGTGGCAACATATCCAGCTTGTGGCCACCGAGTGAGGAGACTGAAAAATGGTCCCTCGTGAATCGCTTTGAGATCAATGTCTGTGGAAAGTGCCAATGAATGACGCTTTAACATTAATTCTTTAGTGTTTTATTGAGAAATTATATCTGTCATATCATAAATCATTAACATATACACCTCTTTGTCTTCTAATGTTTCTGTAGGGAGAACAGCTGCAAAGAAGAAGTACATCGGGGTGAGAATGATGACTCTCACACCAGCGTGAGTCGTACTTTTATATAAACATAAGCACTAAATCATATTCCACTTCGTCAGCCCAGCATGCAATTGTGGTTGCTTTTTTGTTTTTTCAAGTCTGTCCAAAGAGCTGAAGTCCCGACACAAAGACTTCCCTGACATCACCTCTGGAGCATATGTTATGGAGGTTATTGCGAAGACTCCGGCTGCAGTGTGAGTTTGACATTTTGAGTCCAGTTTTTCTCAGCATATGATAATTCAACTCTTAGAAAACTGTCACAGAAGATAAATGTAGCTGACTTTTTCTCAGACTCCTCGGTGCTACACACACAAGAGCACTCTCCGTCTAGCTCCCCACTCCCAATGCAAATATGATATTTCATTTCCTCTCTACTGCTCTACTTGGTGTCATATGCACTCTACTGCGACACTTACATAGGCTCCTACACAATCTGTCTCAGTAGAACATAAATTTCATGGATTGCCTAGCCCTCTTAAAAGCACTCCTCCTCTTCATCCTCGCCACATCCCACTCTGCTCAGCCACCACCACAACTCCACCAGAGTGGGGCCTGTCAGGAGACGCTGAGCTCAGCTATTTCCTCCAAAACCCCATGGATGGAGGCTACTAGCTGCTGTGGTTTTCCTGCTCCTGCTCTTTGAGCATGCTCACTGTAGTTATAGTCATAGAGGGCCTTGTTACAGTGTACCTACTGTTTAGCTTTTCTCCTATTAACATTCTGTGGTTCAGTTTTGAAGGCTACATTTTCTTGCATGTGATCCTGATGTACATTAGAGGACCATACAATAGTTTCAGTGGTGTGTAATAATGAAGTTAACAAAGAATACATGGTGTCTTAGTTTTTTCCATCACATTCAGGGACATTCCTGTGTGTCCATCATTCTTCTGCTTTGCATATCATAGGTTTGTGTTTAACTTGAAAAAATACATTTTCCCTAAACTTGAAGGGCTTTATTAATCTTCTTGGGACTAATGAACTTTTTCTGATTCTGAATTGGTTCGTCCCAAATATGAGATTGTACTTGGTTGAGGTTTTCTTTTTGGTAGCTTTAAAAAAAAAATCTCTTCACACAATACTTGCCACCTCCTGTCACCATTGTGGAGGTAGCAGATTGGTGTAAATGAAGGTGTGGTGGCCTTGTTTACATGTGGCTGTAATTACGTGGAGGAGAGTGTTTGATTCGTCTGCTCATAAATGCTTTGGCCTGTGTGTGATTTCAGGTTTATTACTTTGTTTTCTTTATGACGGGTGCCAGTTTTTGCCCACTGTGTTTTACAACTTAACACTTTGCCCTCACTGCGCCATGATCCCACCATCATCGCAGCTTCATTAAAATGCTTTAAAAGGTTTAACACATGCCAACCAAAGGCTTTCTCTCACATGCCAAAACATCTGTGAGAAGCAGAGAGTGCATCAAAATATTTGTGTTAACAAGCCAAGTGCTTGTTGTGCCAGACTAACTAGCAAATGTTCAGGAAATCCAAGACCCTGTACCTGATGTATTTATCGGCTTATCTTTTGTTTACAAACAATGAATCAGGGACCTATTATGCATAATTAATAAAAAAGCCTAGGCTACTTCTTCTATGTCATAAGTTCTTGGTCAGTTTTGCAACATAAAATGGCCTGTAGTCCAACCAGGAATTTTGAAGTTCACGTTTCAAATGCTTATTTAACCATATTATCATCTTTGGCACATTTCTTCTTTCTTTTCATTGTTTAAAGTTACTGGGGTAACTGTGCCAAATGGGGTATTCACTTTATGAAATAGTTCCTTGGCCCTAAACTAATTATTTTTTGTGTCTTGCAGGGGAGGACTCAAGGAGCATGACGTCATCATCTCAATCAACGGACAGAGGGTCTCATCAGCCACAGACGTCAGCGCTGCCATCAAAAAGGACAGCACGCTAAAGGTAGTGGTGCGCCGCGGAAACGAAGACGCCATTCTCACGGTTGTTCCTATGGAAATTGACCCTTAATCTTTCACATAAGCTGGAGTTCCTTTGCCAATCACCAGTGGACTTCACATTTGAACTGGTTTGGGTTGGTGGTGAATACCCACCCATACAAAGGCAAAAGGCCAGTGGCAGCACGTGTCAAGGGAAATTCTGACCTGGTCTTGATAGAAACGACTGTGCAGATTTTATTACAGCAGTACTGTACTTGTCTGTGGTTTTACTAAAATCTTTTATGCTTTGATCAATGCTACTATTTGGTCAATGTCTCACAAAGCTTTTATCGTGTTGATTTGTTTTACATTTGTTCTAATCTAATATGAAAGTTGCTCAGTCAAGCCTTCAACCGCAATAAACATATTTGAAGTTGCTGGGTTAAAATATTTTGAATGACTGTTGTTTTGTCATGTTTTTTCTAAAGTAATGTAGATATATCTGTTGAATATGTGATGAGAATGAGGAGCAAATAAAAGGTTTAGACTCTTGTTTTGACAATTACCACATTCTCCATTGAACTTCAACATCAACACACACAAGTTGAACCTGCCCCACTTGCTTAACTATTACTCATGAGATTATTGAAATGTGCTTTACTTCCTGTTTTTTTTTTTTTTTGCTGGCATTTGGACTTTATAGTGGTTTGGCAGTGATTGTTGAGGTAGAGGCCATGATGTTTTGGCTCAAATCAAAGGAATTAGTAAGTGATTCAACTAGTAAAAAGCATATTTTCACCAAAGTGATATGTGTTGATCATGTGTTGTTTCATATGCAATGAATATTATTAATGACGAGTTGTTTGTGTCTTTTGGGGTTACTGCTCAAAATGGACTGTTTTAAATGACCTGCTGTGATAGCTGCTGCCATCTCATGGTTCTGTCCTTGCATTGCATTTCCTTAGACGGTTATCACTTTCTTTCTTTTAATATATATGTATTTTTTTTTTTACAGTAATGTGCTTTGAAGAGTTAATTCAAATGGTTATTATGTTATTAACACACCTTTTTTATTTTTTACACCATTCTGAAAATTAATGTTTCTGTTGAAAATACAGAACTAGATTTAACTGCTTGTTACTGGAGCGGTTAGTGCCAGAATGCCAAAGCATTAATTATGCGCCATTAGTCATCCAGTAAATAAACATTACCTCACCAAGTCTTGATGACATCTTTTGATGAATGCTACAATAAAACACACGTTTCACATTATTTCCTTTTGACCTCAGCATTGATAATGCGATTTAAATGAGTGTAAACATTGGAACAATTCCCCTACTTCTTTGATTGGATTGTGCATGAGAAACAGAAACATGCCTCAATGTACTTGTGTAGTTCCATTATGGCACAGATTAAAGACTGTGAACTAAAAAGCATTTACGTCATTGCAAATGTGTACAGCAGTTTTTTCCAAAATAAAAAAGTACAAAATGTTTTATCTGCTGGTCATCCACAGCTAGTACCCTTGTACAGTACACAGAAGAGCTCCTCCCAGCAAGATCTTTGGCACGGTTTCAAGTAAAATGTAAAACGCTAGCAGTCCTTTGCTGCCCTCTGTCGTTTATTTTGATTTCAAACTCTTATCCAATCAGATGCCGTTTTAGTAGATCACTATTGAACATCGACGACGCTCATTGGCTAGTTCCAATCTCGAAGCACACGACCTCGGAACGGAGAGGGAGGGGATATTTTAATGGCCGCCACTACCACTGCAAAATACAAAAAGTCTGGATTATGTTGTGCATAGCGACCAGTGCAGAGCAGTTTCATTTTAGTACAGCCAGCAATGGTTTCAGTTTCAACCACCTAAACAAACTCGGCAGAAAAATGACTCTATAGAGCCGTTTTTGGAGCGTTGGACGGACTTTACCTGCTTGATCTGTGCGCGACTGGGAGCTTGGGCCTAGCCGGCTGGCTAAGTACCAAGCAGAGCATCAGCCACTCACTGAAGTTAAAAGGTAATGAGCGTTTTGAGTCGTTGATGATTTGTTAGTTGACATTAAAGCTTTATATCCTAGTTCATATTACACCAGCTAAATGCCACCGTGTTGTCTGTCTGTAAAAATCCAAAAACTGTACCGCGATTACCGTAGCACAGATGGCCTCGAAGCTAATGTTAACTTCATAACAAGTTAGCCATCGGGGGAGACCAAGCTAAGTTTTTATCCGCTACTTGTAGTTTAATGGTAGTTCGGAGCGACAGTTAAAACTGTGTTTACACGCCTTTCAATTAAACTATACATCACAGCCTACTCCCAGTAGACTAGCCTATTTGCTGAATCACTCATTGAATATACAACTACCTAGCTACACAAGTAGTGCTAACTGCTACTGCTAGCACTTGTGGTCAAAAGTTATTGCAGTAGCGCTAAGGCAATAAATCAAACATTAACTGTCTTGTAGAAACATTTAGAAAGATTTCTACGTGTTTGTCCAGTAAGTATTTATTTTTGAGCTCGAGACCGCTAGTATTCTGGGATGGTTAGATAAACCGATGGAGATTTTAAAATGTTATAGTTATTGTAAATGTGAACAATTGCCTTTTTGATGTCAGAGTCTTTGGACTCTTTGGGGCATTACAAATAGTTAATTAGGTACCAGTTGTTAAACAGGAGTTGAACAAGTAATAGAATTATAAATTCATGTCAAATTTGAAATATACACATAAAATATACAAATATTTTTTTTGAAAAATAAATAAAATAACTATGCATCTGTATTTTTGAGTGAGATTTATGTTCCTATTGAATGTTTCTTTTTAGGGACTATGTAACAAAAGGAAAAATGACATCCAGATTCGGTAAAACATACAACCGCAAAGGAGGGGAGGCCAACTCGAGATTTGAAGAGGTCTTCTCTAATAGGAAGCCTACTCTGTCCACCAAATGGGGAGATACCACATACAAGGCCCAGCTGGGTGCCAAAAGGCCTGTGTTGCAGTCTGATGTTGCTGATATTTCAAAGAGACCCAGACTGGAGGACAGTGACAGTGACCAGGACCCGTTTGGATTTGACAGTGATGATGAGTCCAAGACCGTCACTTCTCACATCAATCCGGACACTAATGTCGGTGCACCGGAGGCTACAAACACACAATCACAGCAGAGCACAGTCATGCCATCTGTGGTGACCTCCTCTCAGATCTCTTCTACTATAGCAAGTGAGTAATACTATATTGTAGTTAATCAAATTCAAAATCAAATCTGATGTGTTTTAACATTGTATTTTGCATCTACAGATAAGACAAAACCTGAAGAGAAGGTTATAAAGGTTGTTGTTAAAAGTAACCAGCCGTGGTACAAAATTGCCCCTGACACAAGCCAGAAACCCACAACTACGTCTTCCATTTCACACACAGTTTCCTCTGCTAATCAAAATTCAGGGACACAGCAGTTTCTCTTCTCTTCAAGCACAGACGTCTCCCTCTATGGTGCACAATCCACCAGGGCTTCAGGAGTGAGCAGAGACTTCCTCGTTCCATCCTTTTGTGATGAACTGCCATCAGGAGAAATGACCAGCGCTGAATCGGAAGCTGCTGCAGAACCTCCACCAGCACCAGTAGACAATATTCCCCCATCTCCATTCACCCTCAGGGCCTCAAACAGCAAGAAATACCAGAGACCTAATCGGGCTGACAAAACCTCCTATGAGTCTGCTGAAAACAACAATGGCAATGACCCTCATGAATCCACAAGCATGCACGATAAATCCCTATCTGCGCATCCCGCCAGTTCAAGTAGTACTGCTGCCAAAACCACGACAGCAGCTAAGCCTGCAGGCAGGGGCGCTGGAAGGGTGAGGGACTACACTGTACTGCACCCTTCCTGTGTGTCTATTTGCAATGTCACTATTCAGGACTCAATTGAGCGCAGCGTTGATGAACTAGTTGCCCCTGCTACCCCTGCTGACCTTGGAGAAGTTGGGCAGATGAAGAAGAAGACTGATGCTCCTCCACCTAAACATGCTCGGTAATAATAATGCATTTTATAGTTGTATACTTGCATATATGACCATTTGCTTTTAAGTAAAATTTTATTACCGCTTGTCAATAAAATAAACAAGATAACATTTTCTTTTATAGATATAGGCCAACACCGGCAAAGCCAAAGAAAACAAAGACCGAAAGCAAGCTTGAGTTCTTTGGTTTTGAGGATAAAGAGGAGCAGGAAGGAAAGGAGACTTCAGAAAGTGCCACCGCTGGTAAAAGCAGCTACAAGATAAAGTACTTTGGCTTTGATGACCTCAGTGAGAGTGACAGTGATGACGACAGCACAAGTGCCAAAGAGAAGAAAGCCAAGAAGGTTTTGGCAGCTCTGAGCTCGAGTGTAGACAGTCCCCAAACCAGTGACTCTCAGGACAGCCAGGCCAGCAGCAACACAGGTGAGCAGATAGATTTAGAAGTACACTTCTAAATCTGCATCATGCTTGTTACTGATGATTTCAACGTGTTTATCATTTTGGATCAAACAGATGCATTCGATTTTTCGGATGACTCTAGTGGAACTGAGACCCAAAAAGCGCGCAAGGGAAGTGAAAAGCTCAAGGAGCTTGGAGCAGGTGCCAAAAAGATCTTCAGTGGACCGAAAAAGGTAATTCTAGACAGACGAGCCATAAATTCACATAAAGATGTTTTCAGTTTCTACAATTTTAACGAAAAAAGCATAATTATTTGTAAATGTGAAGTAATCCAAATAAAAAATTTATTGTGTGTGAATGTTAATGTTACTTCATTTCCCTCACTGGTTCTCACTTTTCACTATCATCTTTTTGTATGAATCTACCTTTTTTATACCTTGTATTTGTTGCAGTGACTGATATGTAATAAATTATATTTTCTTTGCATCACAGTTACCGTGGCTAGTTGTAAAAAAATAGTGTCATGAATGTCAATGGATTTGTTAAACGTTCTTGTTTGCTCTAGTCTCCAGCTAAAGCTGTGTACAATGCCCGACACTGGAATCAGCCTGAGCCTGATGAGATGCCTGCTCCTCCACTGTCACGATCTCAAACTGCTCCGGTGAGAGGTTTTTTTTTTTTCTTCTCTGCCACAAAAGTTTATTTCCTTAACAGAATTATCTACTACTTGTAAAGCTAAATCAGAACTATTGCCCTGTGTTAAGCATTTTTCCATTAACTTTTGATTGAGAGACTTGAAGTCTAAAGTTTGCACTACATGGTCCGACATCTGTTACACTTGTGAGATGAACAGACTGTTCCATGGGAATCATAAATCTATGAACATATTTTCTGACTTGAATTTGAGCCCTGGTTCTTTTCCTTAGGCCGTTTTATCAAGCAGCAGCAGCAGCGGCAGCAAAGACAACAACTCTCATAAAGATGATGGCTTATTCAAAGCTCCGCCACCGCCGCCTAAAGTTATTAAGTCTGAGACCATGCCCACACGTCCCAACCAGGATATTGTCACAGCACTCAAATGCAGGAAGGAGCACAAGGAGGTGAGTCTCCTGCTGTAGAGATTTTTGAAGTGGAGAAGATATTAATTGTCAGAGGTGCTCTCGAAAGTCATTAAAATAGGCACTATCGTGACTTTGGTCAAGTTTGAGCCCAGGAGAGATGGCATGCTGTAGCGGCTGCAATCACATTACCTTTAATTAAAACCAGTCTGCTTTCTCCCAACAAATATAAGATGTGAACTGCTGATAGTGCCTTAAGTCCACATGCTGCTGAGCCACTATTGACCGCGGTATCAGCACAGTCAGCCATTGGGTTTAATGGAACCAATAGAGTGGAATTGAACAATAAGCGTGTGTAGAGGTTGAGTGTGTCTCTGGATAACTTCCCAATTGGCACTAATTAACCCAGTTTCCCTTCCACCAGCTGTACACTGTGGTGCAGCACGTGAAGCACTTCAATGACGTGGTGGAGTTTGGAGAAAATCAAGAGTTCACAGATGACTTTGAGTACCTGGAGACGGGACTGAAAAGTTCGCAGCCACTCAACACAAGATGCCTTAGGTGAGTGCACAACTTCAATAGCACGCCTTCAAGCATTTACAAGAAAACAACTTTCCAATATCAGACCTCTTCCCTGACAGATCTTTACTACACAAAGTATTAGATCACTATTTTGTTTATCTTTGTCTTCAGTGATGCCTTTTTTTTATCTCCACTGTTAAGATAATGTTCACTCTTCTCATACTCTAGTATAATCAGCCTGGCAACAAGATGTGCCATGCCTAGTTTCCGGATGCACCTAAGAGCTAGAGGAAAAGTGGCACACGTCTTCAAAATACTCAGTGATGCTCCTCAACACCCAGTGAGTAATAATTTCACTTCTTTGTCGGGCTTCTTACAGCCCAACCCCGCCTTAGATGATTTGTTACCATCGATGACTTGAGCTATTCCCCCACTGCTCTAACATGACCTGCTCCCCTCTGTCCCCCAGAACCTGGCCCTGTGCACTGCAGCGTTCATGTACATTTTGAGCAGAGACCGTCTGAACATGGACCTGGACAGGGCGTGTCTCGAGCTCATGATCAAACTGCTGGAGATGGAGCACGACTACTCTGCTCTACAGGACCAGCTCACGGCCAAAGAGGAGGACAAGGTCAAGGAGAAGATCAGGAAACTGTGCGAGACGGTCCACAACAAGCATCTGGACTTGGAAAACATCACGGTCAGTTTTCTCAGTTCATAGGTGTTACTTCAGGCGTGTTACTTGTACCTCAAGTATTTAGTTTCTCTTAGCCTGTTTTATGGCTGATTATTTGTTAACTCATAGATTCACATAATTTCAGTTTGAGGACAGGTGCCAAAACAACTCTATGGGAGAGAGACAGTTTTTGAAGGAAATTTTTAAAAGAAAATCTGGAAATGTAGTGTTTGGATCAACAAACCATATTATGTCTATGACTGAAAGTCTTTTCCTCTGACCGAAATCACATGTTTTTGAATATTGTCCCTTTTTGACTATCGAGCAGCTTTATGAGAAAATGATTTGACCTTAGTCCATATGTGCTGAAAGAGAAGAAATTTAATCTTGTGGCAGCTTTTGTTTAAGCTGTAAACTCTGTAATTACAGCGATACTACGGTAATCATAAACCAAGAAAAGAAAATCCGCATGAGGGCTGGGCAATATGGCAGAAAGATGCTTTTGGTCATATTGATCAATCTCTATTTGATTTCATTATTTTTAAATATTAAACCCACTTAAGCTAACTTATTATGATTCATGATCATAGACAAACTCAAAACCACATATTACTGACACAAAATTAGCAGCTAAATCTGACAATTAAAAAGCCCCTTGACAATTTGTGATTTTGATTATTTCCGATTAATTGCCCAGGCCTAGTTGCCACAGAATTCCCATCTGCGCACCGCCTCATATTAAAACTATTGTGAATGCAGCCTAAATCCAGGAATCCTTTTTTTCTGCCCAAAACGGTTGTTTGATCTCCCTGATCTTGTAGCTCGATTCAATACAATTAAATCAACAAGAAAATCCAAAAAGTCAAGATGTCAAAGTGCTGGGCAGTATTTGTCAAATAACTCTTCTGTGGTGAAGGTGCTCTTTGGTGTTTGGGGAGCAAATAGTACCCAAGCCTCTTTTTAGCTTTTCTTTTCTTTCCAAAGGAAACCCTAAATTTCAGTATTTTCTGATTTAAGCACATGGTGTAGTAGCGCTGCTATCGCGTTAAGTTAATGCAAACCAATTTTAACTGCGTCATTTCTTTAGTGGCCCGATTAAAGTCGCCGGTGTCTCCGAAGACTTAAGCGAATATTTCAGCGAGATAAATGTCATAGAGACTTAGGGTTTTTTGCATTGGGAAGAGGACAAAAATGTTGTTTTTTTAATCAAAAATGCAAATATATGTGGAATAAACACAGATTGCACATAGGTCAGGTTTAGCCTTTTATGTTCATAGACTCTTATATTTCACACCAACATTCATACAGCTTTTACTGTACCCACCTTTTTTGATTATTATTCCACTAATATAAAACTACATGTTTTTTTTTTTTTAGACATTTGCACAAAGGAAGCCAATCCACTTTTCCGTGTTGATTATAGTATTAAAATGATAATTCAAGGGAAATTTAGAATAGATAAAAATGTGTGATTAAATATTTAAATCGTTTGACAGCACTAGTTTAAATCAAAGCCAGTAGTTTATTTTTACCATGTGATTCCCACTCTTGGCTCTAAGGGGTGCTCCAGGCCAAGTCCTCATCAGCCCTGGCACAACTATTCATGATCATTGTGTAATCTTCACTGAGGCATTACTTGAGTTTATAAAACGTAAAATATCAATGCACAGACGTCCTAATGAAAGACTTTAAGCCTTTTAAGATGTGTTTATGCATGATATGTCCGCTTTAATAAAAATGAACAGAAGGGACTAAAACCATGTGAACTTCAGTGACACTGTTAAATATGTTTAAATACAATAATATAAATGTAAAGTTGACTTTAGGTGATTACATATTTTATTAATTATGTCACCTGTAGTTTGCATTGCCTAAAATTATACTTAAACAAAAAAGAATTGGTTTGACTAAATCTCAACTACAACTAAATTACATTTTTGTCAAGACTAAATCTTTATGCTCATCAATCTGTCCTAACCATAATAATGTTTTGCAGGCTGGTCACCTGGCTATGGAGACCCTGCTCTCTCTGACATCTAAACGCGCTGGCGACTGGTTCAAGGAGGAGCTGCGGCTGCTCGGGGGCCTGGATCACATCGTAGACAAAGGTGGGTGCTTTTGCCTCGGGTCAGTGGGAAGTCGGCTGTTGACTTTGGGGTTATTTACCGTCTGTGAAATATCCATCTTTTTGCTCGCAGTGAAAGAATGTGTGCAGCACCTGAGCCACGAAGAGGACAAGGAGGATCTGGTGGCGTCTTTGTGGGGGGCGGAGAGGTGCTTGAGAGTCCTAGAAAGTGTAAGTATGAAGTCTGTGCTCCCTGTTGCAAACTTTGAAGAGTGACAGTCAAGGGCAGGGGTAAAAATAAGAAAATTACACGGTTATTATACTCGCTCCCTTTGTTCCCTTTTGTACCTGAAGCCACCTTTCGAACTGTTATTGACCACTGACTTCTCAAAGTTTTGGATCTTCCTTTGTACTTTTCCCCTTTCATTGATTTCATTTTCTTTCATTCTCTGCCACAAGGTCACGGTGCAGAACCCCGAGAATCAGGGTTACTTGATTGCGTACAAGGACTCACAGCTGATCATCTCCTCAGCCAGGTGAGCTCTCCAGGCTCTTCAGCTGTTTTAGAGTTGCATTTGTCCGTAATACATTTAAGTTGTTCTAATTGTCACACAGGGCGCTGAGACACTGTGAAAACATGATCCAGCGCTACAGCCGGGCGCTAAACAACACCTCTGTGTCGTCGGCCGATGCCACTCTCCCCCACTGCAGCTTCAGTAACGTGGGCAAAGCTGTGGAGGATTGTATGAGGGCAGTGATCGGCGTGTTGCTTAACCTCACACATGACAATGGTTTGTGTTTCTCACTTTGGTAAAACATTTTAGCATTTCACTTTTTTTGGCAAGATCAATGGTAACTGGCGTGTTGCTGGACTGTGTTTGAGCATGTCTGAGGGAAACAAAGTGACAGGTGTTAAGGGGATGCTGTTTTCTTGGCAGAGTGGGGAAGTACAAAGACAGGAGAGCAGGAGCTGTTAATAGTCACAGCTTTGAACTCTGTGCTGCGAGTGCCTCGCTACATCCCTCAAGAGCAGCGCTTCGACATCCGAGTCCTGGTAAATGAGACTACAATGTTTTCCACTAACAGTCCTAAGTGGAATTCCAACAAGTAAATATGGTCTTTTGTCTGTTTGTTCAACACCAGGGTTTGGGTCTTCTCATTAATCTGGTGGAGTACAGCTCCAGAAACAGACACGGCCTGGTGGATATGGAGTATAGTGTGGAAGACACCTGTCTGGAGGATAGCCTGATGCAGCCTGCTGAGCCCACACAAAGCAGCGCAGAGTCAGCAGCAGTACCCACTCAGGGAGAGGCCCAGGAGAAGCCCAAGGCCTCTGGTGCTTTGGCTGCTCTGGTCAAGGTACGAGCCGGGCCAGCAAGCATTCACAAATGTTCCCACACTCTCTGTGTTATTGCATTAGGCTGCACACAGGGTTGTATACATTCACATGCTTCTAATGCTGAGCAGCCATGTGGAAAAATCAATGTTATATTACCCCCGACTATATTGAAAATACCATTTCCTCTCAGTGCCACGTTGGCCACTGCATGGGTACCTTCAAGCTGTTTGTCCATTCAATAAGGGCTTGTTTATATTTTGGTACATTCACCCAACTGGTAAAAAGGTCAGAGACTAATGGAGCAGTGAGAGCTCTCTGAATTTGCACTCAAACGTTGAATTATTGCATGAATTTACGCTTCATTTCACATATTGCATGTTCTCTATGCCCTGAAGTCCTCCCAGTAAGATTCATAATTGAATTAAAGAACCTGTTTATTCATTGAGATTGTGTATTCCTGATTTTGCCTAATGTATCTCAGCTCTTTCTGGAGCGGGAGCGCGCTGCTATCCTGGCTGAAGCAAAAACCGATGACATCATTACTGAGGCACCAAAGCCAGCTCTGGACCAGAGTGGAGAGTGGCAGGAAACGTCTGGTGAGATTCAATGGGTCGAGGCAGAGAAAACGGACAAAACCACAGCCCAGGAGACTGACAAGAAAGAGGAGGAGGACGAAGAGTTGGACCTCAATAAAGGTAAACACTTCATAAGTCTGGACAGCCTTTATACCAGCCAATATACAGTGCTATAGTCGCATCGTTTCAGATCCAAAAACAACACTGACAGTGGCTTCCTGATTAAGCCGTCCTCTTTATCGCTCTGTTTAGTATTTCTTTGTTTTCCTTTACAATAATAGATGCTCTATCTCTTTCCCTTGCGTCTGTAGCTCTGCAGCACGCGGGCAAACATATGGAGGACAGCATAGTTGCCTCCTACACAGCGCTACTTCTGGGCTGCTTGTGTCAAGGCAGCCAGGTAAGATTATTATGGCACAAAATACTTGTATTGTGCAATGTTGCAGTAGACAGTGTTTTTGTCTGTCCGTCTGTGCAGGTCAATGTGACTACTGTGAGAGAGCATCTACCTAAAGGAGACTTCTCCATCATGACGGAAATGTTGAAGAAGTTCCTGAACTTCATGAACCTCACTGTAAGTACAGTGTACCTTCAGGGAAAATCCTTTACGTCAAACTTAAAACAATTTTGTTCTGAGCTGCACTTGATGCATTTAATTGATTATCAAGCTCCATACCATGTAATATAATAAACATAGTTATATTGTTGAAAATGACAATAATTAAATATTATTCTTAAATTAATTGAAGACCTTATGTTATGCTACAATATATGTCTTGCATGCGCATTTAGTATAATAATATATATAATATCTCGACAAACCAATAATTCTTAAATCTAACCTTTGGTAGCTTGTTATTGTCCACATCACTAAAGCAAAGGCTGTTCTCATGTGGTTTTGTTTCCTCTCAGTGTGCGATGGGCACCACAGGACAGAAGTCCATCTCTCGAGTCATCGACTACCTGGAGCACTGTTAACAGACTGTGGGACTCAACTTTAGGACGCACATTTAAAGAAGGTGCTTTTTCTGCACCTTTACTGACGGGAGCCACAGGGGGGAGTGCAGGCTCACAGCCCATCACCCGGAGCCTCACTGTGGAGTCTCCCGGGCGGCTCTGATGTGTGCCCACACACCTCCCCTCGACACAGCTGTCTCTGGAGCGCAGTGTGAAGCAAAGCCCCTCATGCCGCAGACTTGTAGGGGCTTTAGATCACTCACCTGTGACCGCATCTCGGTCTGCATCTCCTCAGGTAACAGCCTTTCCTGACACACAACTCTCCACTCTGTGTGGACTGTGAACAGGCTCCAGACTTTGTCCTGAAATGTCCTAAACAATCTTCACTCTGTGGCTCTGCTCTTGCAGCAGCAGCCGACTGTCAACTCTCCAATTTTATGGATCATTGCATTTTAACATGTTCATTTACACTGACCCCACAGGGGAGACCCTTGATTAGCATGAAAAAAAACATTTTCATGGATTTTAGATGTATTTCTAAACGGGTGAGGAATCATTTGAATGCATACAACCATTTTTGCTGTTTGTGTTTGGCTTGAGATGAATGTTAAGGGAAAGGGCCGAGTTTAGGTAACACATTGATCCCTATTCCTTCATGTTTTGAAATAGTTTTTTTTTTTCTTTCAAGGGCATTTTCCCTAATTATAAATCATAGATTTTTGTCTTTTAATTTATAATAATTGAAATGATTTTTGGTATTATGAATTGGCCAATATTGATCAGTTTATTTTTATTCAATTGTAGAATTCTGTTACATTGTGTGAGCTGTGCTTCCTTTTTAAATATCAATGAAGTTAAATTTATTTAATTTAATATTATTAATGTCCCTTATGTGGTACAATGTATTTTTTTAAAATTCTATCATATTTTCACCACAACCCACAATGCATTGCAGTAGCTGGATTTCAAAGCATCTTTATGAATCAGTGTGTCATCTGTCTTTTAAATGCCCAGCTTGTCCTTACAGTTTTGGCTGTGCATTGTTCTCTTTTTCTTTTTTTGGCTTAATTTATTCCCTAGTGTCATTTGAAGCTGCACCGACGCACCAGGTCCCTCTAGATGCCTCCGTGTCCTGTACTTTTGATCACTGACTGAATGACAGCCATAGCCGTATTTATCTGCTCCGTAGGGCTGCGGTGAACTCCTAGTTGACTGTATACTTTGCAAAATTATGGTTTGAATGGAATTTTAAGACTGTAAATACTCCTGTACATAGTGGTTATTGGACATTTAAATGCTTAGACTACTTTTTTCTCCCGAAGCTGATATTTTAATTTTATACAATACTATTTCTGAGTTTGGAAAAGGCAGAGTCAAAAAAAAAAATGTTTGTACCCGTTTTGAGGACAATGTCTTTGGTTACATGCAAAAAGTTGTATCTCAAAGTAAAAAGTTGCTACTTTCAGTACGCTCTCCTTGTGTGTTTATTTTCCAATATCTATTGTTTGACCAGTGGGGACTTTTTTTCATTTTGGTTTATGAATTCGACGCAGTGGGAGGTAAACA
This sequence comes from Lesueurigobius sanzi, assembly GCA_900303255.1. Lineage (NCBI taxonomy): Eukaryota > Metazoa > Chordata > Actinopteri > Gobiiformes > Gobiidae > Lesueurigobius > Lesueurigobius sanzi. The sequence goes on from OMNZ01053133.1 coordinate 30,500, forward strand.
GCAGCGTGCACAGAGAGATGTTTAGCTTCCTCTTGCTTTTTTTCTGTTTGGTATTCATCGTAGCTCACCGAATTTGTATTTGATCTTGTCGAGGTGGCTGTAACCCACAAGGCTACAAGTTAGAAATGTGCGTGCCGCTCTCGTTTCTTTCCCTTTCCCTGACAAACTGCCTGGGATGGAGTGATGGTCCGGCGCTGCCCGTGTACTTAGCGGCACTCGGCGTTGACAGCTCGTGGATGTGGCCTGACTGACTTGTGCATAATAGAAACAAAGGATCCTCCTCGCTGGCGCTCGCAGGGACTTGAATTTACAAATCGCTTCCTGTACCCCCGGGAAAATATGTGTGACAATCCTGATTTTCATGCAGCTCTGGCAACCTTGATAGTACAAAAGCAAGAGAAAAATATCTTCGTTTCAAACTGAGCGGAGTATGACAGGTGTATAACTGTTTTTTTTTTGTTTTGGCCGTTCGGGCAATTTTGTTTTTACATCCAATTAGACCAACCAGTGAAAGGCTTACTTTAAAGGGGGAAAGTGGGAAATGTGCACAAGTTAAACCAAGTAATGGACAAAAAGGGCCAAAACGTAACCGCGGTCAGTACCTACTAGAGCTACAGGATTATATGGCTGAAATTGCATAAGTGGTTAATTTCCTGTTGGTGAAGGGTGTTCTTGGTAAGCTTTGCGTTTTGTTCTAGACCATTTAGTGTGGCTTGAAAATAAGTTTATGTAACACAAAGATGTGTCACAACCATAGACCATTAATAGAGATCAATAATATACACTCTATGGTCACAGCACAGAAAGAAGTCCAAAATACTTCAAAAGGTAAAAAGGTTTACATGGACTTAAGTGGAGACTCTCACATCAATGAAATGGTGAGGAAAGCTTCTAAGCGCCTTCTCTTCCTGACCGTCTTAGTAAGACATTGCCTACCATAACAGGACCTATTGACCATCTACACCATACTGGTGAGGCCATGCTTGGAGTATGGTAGTGTAACAAAAGTCAGGCTGCACAGCTGGAGAGGGCCAAAAGAGAGCCCTGAAGATCAGAAGAGAGTCCACGCCTGAGCTCCCCACACTGCAGAGCAGGAGAGAGAAGGCTGCTGTGAAGCTGGTCAGGGAGATGGGCCACAATGGACATCCATTGCACCAACTGTTGCCAAAAACCAGACTTGAGAGCTCTCAGAGAAATCTGCGCAGCGGGAATAACATGTCTGAGTACAATTACCGTACTGCAAGATTTGAACAATCTGTACTCCCAACAGCAGTCAGGCTATACAATCAGGACTTTAAAAGGGAAATCATAAATTTTATGGTTGTGTCTATTTGTACAAATGTTTTTTTTTTAACAGTATGTCCTTGCTAAAATTCAGTACTTGGACTGTGAGCAATGGCAGGATCTGATCTCACCAAGTAATTAAGAGTCCAGGGCCAATGTTAAAGTTGTTTGCCCAGGACCAATGTTACAGCCAGCCAATCAGGGGTTGAGATGTCATGACAAAAATTAAGTTTAGGAACAGGGAATGGTCTGCTTTAATTTTGGATAGATCTATGAGTTGGTTTGTCTGAAAATATACCTAAACCTAACCTTAAAGATTTCCCTGTTCCTAAACTTAATTTTTGTCATGACATGTTCACATGTTTTCAAAGCAGACCGTCCCTCCCGAGCTGAACGTCTAGCACAACTGACCCCTGATTGGCTGGAACATTGGTCCCGCGCAAACAACTTTGACTGTGGCCCTGGACTCTTAATTACTTGGTGATATCAGATCCTGCGCGAGCAATGAATAATCAAAAAACCTGTTTGTTTACGCTTTTCAACTAGAAACTAGCCAAATGTCCCTGATTAAAAGTTTATATATTGTGCAACGAACATCAATTTTTTCAGAGAGTCCTGTATTTCAGCTTTTCAGATTTTCCTGTCAGTTGTTGAAGGTTAGATAAACATTAGATCAGGGACATTTGAGTAGTTTCTGTTTCATTATGATTTCCAAAGAGTAAACTCAATTCTTTGACAATACATGGCTTTGCACAACCATTAACCATGAGTGGGAAAAATATTTTTGTGTTCTCATTCATATTCTATGAAAAATGACCAAAAGTGTGAGTCATTATTATTCTTAAATAAGCATGTACTGGCCAGTGAGAAGCTTGAGTGTGTAGTCTGAGGAGCAGGGTGTTCAGTTTGTGTGGAAAAGGAACATTTGCTCCACTGATTCACTAGGCGCATAAGATGGATTGTATTCAATGTATTGAGTCCATTGGGCACGTAGCTACATCCAGGAATTAGTGCAAATCATAAATATAGTTTATTTCAACACGTGGCGCTTCAAGCTGTTTTTATAATAATAAGTAAATATCTAGATAAATCTAATTGACCCAAATTCATCGTTGTCTCTTCTAAATTTGAGCTGGTTTGATGAGTTAGGCCAAATGAGCCACTAAAACCTAATTCTAACCACTTATTCTAAGGTGTTTTTGACTTGTTTCAATAGATTTCTTCTTATTTCCTTTTTTATTTAAAGTAATTTTGCCAATGGGGTGAGAAAATTGGTCTTGTCTGTTTCGGTAGTTTCCTAATTCAAGTGAGGTTACCATCGAATCAGTAAAAATTGTCATGAAATAACCATTTTTCATGTCATATTTGCTACTGTCAATCGAGATGACAGCAGTTAATATGTTTGATCTAGTCAAAACTGCAAAACAAGACTAATATTTAATTAAATCAATTTATACTCGTGCTTGATTTTTAGTTTTGTTGTAGAACCATAAAACAGAACAATAATGGTCATTTATTCAATAAAACACTGTTTCTTTGAGTGTTTTTATCATTTATTTGAGCTGAAACACCAAAGTCACTTTCTTTAGTGCAGTCTCAAGACCCACCAGGCAGCCAAACTCTCTTTCTAAAGAAAAATATGTTTTCGGTACCTATTTATTTTTCGATACCGGTAGTACCTTTAATTATTTTTTTGATACCATACTGGTATAGTTTAACGTTACCCAGCCCTAACGATCAGTGACGTGTGATACATAGCCTAAAGTGTGAATTGTGAAATGGAAAACCTCAAGACATCCAAAACGCCCCTCTTTGATATGTGAGGTGTAACAAACCAACTGTGTACAAACCATGTATAATTAAGACTTTACATCATCACCAACACACAAATGCATGATTAGAATGTGTTACCACTGCTGATTTCCTTTCCAAACAGCACGGATGCTGCAGATGACAGGCGTCCTGGGCCTTTTCATCCGCCTCTATGCATTATACATGGCAGCTCTTCAGTAGCAGGCAGTCAAAGGGAGAACAGATGATCAGTGGCAGTGTGGAGGACGGAGACGAACATGAGCAACGATGCATCCAGCTTGGCCTGTAGGTTCCGTTTCTCCACCCAGACCTGTATAAGGGGCGGCATCAAGGAGCGGATATGCACCAGCCATTCTGCCAGCCTGGGGACGGAGCTGAATTTTACACTCCTCTGCATTCTCGCTTTCATCTCAACCTCTGTTTGGTCATACTGTGTTCTTCTGTGCCAGGCAATTCTTGGACTTGTTTTCAGACCCTGCCAGTTTTCTTGGCTTTTTGGATCTCTACATGAAATATATCACATTGGTTCGTTTGATAGTGGATAAAAGACAAAGGAGGTTTCAAGGAAAAACTAAATCTGATTAAGACGCCTTAAAACCTTTACATATAAGATTACTTACTTTTCACTGATCCAGAATAGCATTATGAGCGTAAAGGTTTTTTTGTTTTAACTGGAATGAGCTCCACAATTTGACCCTGAGTACAGCACTGCAAAAAGTCATATCTTAGGTAAGTTAAGTAATCTACAAATGAGTTAAATTTTCTTGAAATCAGTACATTTGTCCTTGGTTTGAGAAACTATTTTCAAGATACTTGTCCATGGGGCAAGTTTTTTTTACACTTGAATTAGGCAAAACACCAATAACAATCTTATTTTTGTTTAATTTTGAGTGTCTTGAGGCTGTTTTTCTTAATTTTAGTGCAAAAAGTCTTGCCCCATGGACAAGCATCTTGAAATGAGTTCCTCAAACCAAGGACAAATGTACTTATTTCACGAAAATTTAACTCATTTCTAGTTTACTTAACTTACTAAGATATGACTTTTTGCAGTGTGTGTAGGCCAGCATCTACTCACACCTTTCTATATTCTTCCTCCCTGGACCACTTTTGATGGACACGGCTTTAATAGCAATCAACATGCTGC
>OMNZ01053141.1:0-11589 GCA_900303255.1 Lesueurigobius sanzi
CATTTCACATTTTAAGCAGCTGCCCCTGAAGCCTCCACAGTCAGTGTTTATACTGCTCTGAGTGGAGCTGAGCCTAGCATTAGGTGTGATCTCCATCTGCCGCTGGTCCTGACTTCAGTCACATGCACATGCTAATTATATCACATCCACAACGATATAAAAAATGACAATGATATCCAAAACTCATACCGGTATATCGATATACGATATGATATGGCCCAGCCCTAATTTTGATCACAGTCTATGTGACCAATACCCAAACCCAAAGGTAGAAAATCAACTGCACTTTACATGCTTATTTACCAGATTACAGTAAAAGTGAATGGCAGTTAGTATGTAAAGATACCTGGCTTCTTGCTTTGTGATGACTGAGCAGGATGCATTTTAGCGTCTCTACTGAAGCCATCCAGGTTGCCTTTAATTGCTTCCAAGGCATCGTCCCGACTCTTTTCTCCAGCATGAGACTAAAACAAGATTGTAAGCAACACTGAACACCAATTTAGACAAACTTGGTGGATTTTGAAAGAGCCTAACCTTAGGTTTAACACTACTCAACAGCCGTAGCTTCTGTTTCTGCTCCTCAAACTGTCGTCTTTTCCGGTCTTCCTCCAGCATCTTTTGCTGCTGCTCAAGACGTTTCCTTAGAAAAGAAATGCACATTTATTAGATATGTTATTACACAACTATTACATTTGTGTCACAATGTCTTACTGGTGTTCCTCAGCCATTTGTTTTTGCATATCTGCTGTAAACTGCGGTCCTGCAGGTCTCATCCCCATGAACTGAGGCTGACCCATGAACTGCATCCCAGGGGCTTGCATCCCGATGGCCATTCCACCCTGTTGATTGTTCCAGGAGCGGTTAGAAAAGCAGGTTATTTGTATTCAACACTTGAATATCACATGAACCCACCTGCATTGGCATGGCACCTGGAGGCATCTGTCCTCCAAAATTCAATCCCATCATTCCTTGCATGTTGGGCTGCATGACCTGAACCATAGGGAAACCCTGTTGTTGGGACTGCTGCTGTTGCTGCATGGGAACCATGCCTGAAAACAATAAGATCTACCTCAGGTCCTCACACCAGATCTCAACATAAAATGTTTTATATACATTTTGAAGACATTAGTTAACAGTAGTTGATGACAACAACAAACAAGTATCCATGTAGTCTTCCTACAAACCACTGAATCTAAATAAGATACAGCAATAAAAGATATATCTGTAAAAGATAACTAGCAATTAATGTCAAAGGAAAAATAAATGAAAGCTATAATATGACGACCACACACGTGTTAAAAGGCATCTACAAACAGCATAGACAAAAATAATATTCATATTTTTTCTGTTCAAATTCTGCTTTTTAATTGGATTATTTGAATGTAAATGTTTTTTTGTTTTTTTTAAGAATCAGGTAAATACGGTTCATTATGTGAAAAATGACTCACCTTGTGGCGGACCTAAACCCCCTCCAACAGGAAACACGAAGCTGAGAGGGATTTAAAAAAAAAAGTGCATCATCAGTATTTAACACCTGGCGGGACTAGTCAGGCCAACATTATGATGCCTGTAATAAATAAAAGTTATGGAAATATTATAATACTTAATCTGCAATTTAAAGTATATCTCTGTCTGCGCTGAGAAACTCCCTTTAAGAAATAATAATCATGGAAATGTGCCTGGCCAAGTCTGTCTCTAATGGAATCCAGCCCACACAGGCCTTTGGCTATTTGCAAAATAACTTGTTACAAACTGACATCCTTAGGCCTATGCTTCTGCAGCACGAGCAGCCAAATCTAGTCAAAAGTAAGATTACAATAGAATAGATACTACAAAATAATAGCAGAACACACTTTCCAAAAAATAAAAAAATGCATAGGTCTATGCATGGCCTTAACTTTAGGGCTTCATGGGTGACAATGAGCGGAAGGGGGGGGGGGGGTTTGAATCCCAGCTCCCACAGGTGCACACTGTTGTTGTGTCCTTGGGCAAGACACTTCACCCACATTGCTTTGGATGACTTGTGTCATATGAAAGCACTATGCAAATAAGATTCCCTTTCCCCTTTCAGTGACATCTGCTGCCCTGACAAGCATTAAAAGCTTTTGTCTAGCACACTACTGTGCACAACTCTGGAGCAAAGAACAAGCTGTGGAAGAGATTAACATAGAAAAAGATAAGCAGCAGCTGTGAAAACTGGGCAGCCAAAGCCTTCGGAAAAGGTCCCTAATCATACAACTATTGAAAAATCAAATCTAGAGTGCCTAAATATTAAATGTGTTATGTTATAAATATCCTATTAATAACATGAATAAGTCAATAGCCAAGAGAGTTTAATCTACTGTATATAAAGAAATGTACACTGCACCACCGGCAGGTTATTACAATACAATTATACAAACATTAAAATTGTACAACATTTACTTGAATAAGGACTAAATGTCACCAAAAATGGATGCAATATCAGCAGTTTATATGTCAACCCCTGGAGATCATAGGGTGCAAAGGAAAAAAATTAATGTTTTTTTCTCTTGTTCTCATCTGCCTGGTTTTGGTTTCACCTTTTGGATCGGTGTCTTTTGGCAAGTCAAACTAGAGCTCTAGCAAGAGCACATTCATAATTTATGGGGCCCAAATTCTGTCATAAATGAGCAATGAGGTGTATAGCAGCTCTCCTCCATGGACGACTTCTATGAAGGCATTACATTTCTATACAGTAAGTCCCACAAAAAATATACAGAAAACAGGAGAAAATCACACAAATCACACAACCCAAACTGGCAGGAAGATTCATATTTATTATGGATATGTTGCATATTAAATAAATATGGCTCTTCCATGTCACATTTTAGTGATATCAAATAGTAACATCACATGGCAATTCGCACATAACAGGCTGCAAATGATCAAGTATGAGTGAGTAAGAGCGGACAGTGAAAAGCAGACAGTTTGACAGCTGTGCTTTGAGGCCCGTCATCATCGCCGTTGTTTTGCGCAGCAGATTAAATGAAATCGCTTACAGGGTTGTGTCGGATGTACGTTGTCCTAGAAGACAAGCTTCTACAGTGTTCATCTATACTCCAAAAGACACTGATGAATTGCAAACAGCAGCAGACAGCCTGCTAGCATAGCCCCCAAACTAACACTAGCTTGGACACCTGACAACCAGCCATCTCATCACATACGCTTTTACGCCTTCAAAATAATTCATTTGGCCATTTTAAGAACTTTTGGAGAATTTTTCGATGGTACACACTCCAACAAATGCGTACGCGGTTTTAAAAGATAAGAAATATGAAGACAAAGGCTTTAAATGACCAAAATACCTGCCACCTCCCCCAGGTCCTGGTCGCAACGCCATCTTGATACTGTAATCACTGGGTGACGTCAGAGGTGACGCTGGCACTGGAGCGACGCTGATCCCTGGGTTTGGTTGGTCAGGCAATTGTACTGCGTTTGTGTGTTCAGATTATGTAAGTAGTTGTAAACGTTAAACAGTTAACAAAATATATTAAATAAAGATATTTTAAAATATTATCATCTGTTTGGGAGACAAATCCATGCTACTCATGCTACTCTTTTGTTGTACTACTATTCTCCTCCTCCAGGGGTCGGTATTGGTTTGGCACGGATGACAATGGTCGGGTGGTAGTCTTGCTTACCCGTGACCCATGATGGCAGGATGGCATCACTAATGTTAACACTTGAGCAGAGGAGGCCGAAGGTTTTGCACAGCACCGGTTAGGCTATATTGTATGAAATATGTGAATAGAGTGAGCAAAAGGCAGATAGAGGCCTATTGCCTATATCCTGATTTCTTTTTATATTCTATTTTCACATTTTATTCTTCTGTTGTTGTTATTTTAAGATTGTTATTTTATTTAAAGATTGCTATTTGAGCTACTGTGACAACGCAATCGCCCTTGTGGATCAATAAAGTCTGTTTAAGTTAGTCTATTGTACTTTTCATTGACTATTTCAGAATTATGGACACACCTAAATGTAATGAGTTGTCTATAGCCATGGGTAATTGATAAAGTTAAATTAACATCATATTTTAGCCTATATTTCTATGATAGTTAATTATATGCCATGAGAATGTGGATTTTATACATATATATATATATATATATATATATATATATATATATATATATATATATATATATATATATATATATATATATATATATATATATATATATTGACTCCCTACTATTCTTTCTCAATATTGTGTTAACAAAAAGAAGTAGCCCAGGCCTACATGATAAGCCCTCTTTTCTACTATTTCAAGTATTAGTTCCATTGTAGTCAGTTATTGTGCCATTCAGTTGGCCATTTCATTGTTACACCAATGACAAGGTGGAGCAACAAGTAAAAGTCTCTGTGCTCATTGTCTGAGTGGGAGCTGCAGTGAAGGATTTACAACTTAATTACGGTGGTAGATAACTATCCATCACCTGATCTTCCTTTATCATTCCTTGTATCCCGGCTCTTTTGTAGGTGATTTAGGGTCCAAATTGGCCTACACAACAAAAAGAAAATGCAGCAATTTAAGCATCAAAGTATAGGCTACTATAGGTTTGTCCATTAAATTGTTTGATTGGATTAGTTTAAATATATATATATTACATAAAATTACTATATGGTTTAGTTGACTAGTTTGGATTATGCAGATGGAGCCTGTTTCAAATATATTAAATATATTATTTAAATCAGGCACATGATAAATTGCTCATAAAGGTACAAAATTGTTTTGTTTCTATGTTAAATGACAACAGTTTGTACTCATTCAGGCAGCTTTTGGAAATATAGCCCATTACTCCACCCATTCACAGGCCTCTGAGCAAAGAGCTGAGGCCGCCTCCTGCTGAGTGTACCAAGGTTTAGCTGGAGGACACCAGTCACTCGTGTCCCTGTTCTTCTGAAGCAGCGCTGTGAGCAGTTCCCCAGAGGAGGTCTGGAGAAAGGTGAACATTAACCAATGTCCCATTCTGGGTATCCCTCTACTTCCCATAAATCACAGACATGTCCATCATCAGCCTGACAGCATCCGCATGACAACATCAGTCTGTCAGGGTCTTGACAAACCTGTGAGAGAAACATCAATTTAGCCACATCTACAAAACCAAGAGCATTACATCACAGAACACATTGTTCACAGCACTCACCCTAAATAAAAGCTTGTTTAAAATATATTTTAATGACTAGTGATTTCATGAATGAAATTCATAGATTTGATTTGCCATCTTGTAATTAGTATAACTTGGAAACACTTTGTATCGTCTTGTGTATGAATTGTGCTCTGCCTTGCCTTATGATTGTTTGACAGATTTGACCAACTAAAAGATTAGCCTGAAATGATACTTATAAGAAATACCAAAAGGTTGCATAGTTTTCTCAAGCCCAGGGCCTCCCAGTTACTTCGTGGGTCCGGTGGAGATGCAGGGCAAAGACCACTGATTGTTTCTAAGGAGGCCTGACTGATCTCCATGACTGGGCAGTGCACAACAGAGCAACCCTTGATCTCTGGAGGTGATTGAAGACTCCTGTCACAGCAGCTCCATACATGTGTATGTATTTCTCCAGGTTTGGCGCAAACCTAGGTCGAAGTGACCAATTAGTCCTGGTGGAGAGTGGCCTCCTGACCCTTGGCCCCTGCTGGGTAGTCTTATCCATTAACCCTGCAGGGCCCAGCTGGAGTTGATGTAGTATCTTTTATTCTGCTACTGCAAAACACACAGCCACATTCAGCCTGCAGCTTCCACTTTCTGTGTCTTTGTCACTCTCTGTTCCTTGTGCATCGCTTCGCTGTCCGTGGTGACCTCTGTCCTCCACAGCTTCAGTTTTATTGGCTCTCTACTCACATCTCCATACCTCGGTACTATTGCCATTTCATATAAGCATATGATGGCAGAGATCAATCAGAGGCAGGGCCTCCATTATATTTGGTATACTATCCACTATAGAGACCTCAACAGATTTATTACTAGCAGCTACTTAAGAAGTTTAATGGTTTTAGGGTATGGGTCAGACAATAGAGATAGACCATAATACTCGCACCATGCAGTTCAAAAAGCAATTGCACCAATTCAGACAGTCTTTAAAAATGAACAGGCCTACTTGACTCAGGAACACTATGTCTACTACTGGAAAAGCTTTCATTGGATTTGATTGTGGAATTTACTGCAATTGAGGCGACTTATTTTTGATAGACAGCTGAAAGTTATGTAGCCCATATGTGCCATAACAAGAACATTTATTGTTGCCATAAGCTGCAATACTTCTGCAAAATAATGCAAGAATATTGCAAAATTTCCCAAATACTAATGCTGTGAGTGTGACATCAATAGTACATTTTCTTGTCTGATGTAGTTGGATTTGTGGATTTGTTTTTATAGATATACCTTCTGCCTTTAGATATGTTATGTGCTCACATAAAAAAAAAAAACACCTATGACATATGAACCCTACCGATTAGGCCGTTCATCTTAAGAATTCATGTAAAATTTAGGGATTCCATTGACATCTAATAAACCAGTAAGCTGCTAGCACCTTTAAATAGTTTTTCTAAGAAGCCGCTAATGTAGTTTCACAGCTGACCTAAATGGGACATTGAATGGATTTAGAGTTGTATTTTAAACTCTAACATATGCAAATGACCCCGACAGTTTCCTTTTTCAATAAGCTCAGATCTTTAGAGGCTTCCTAGGTCTGAAAATCAAAGGCCTCATTGAAAACCAAATGGAGCAACATCAGGGGATTACAAGGCCACCCTCAGCAGGGCTCTGTGAGAGCTTCAGGTCAGCGGTGGGACAGAGCACAGGCCTGAGCAGAAGAGCCACTCAGTCAGGGTTAATGTTGGTGGCAGCAAGTCAAATGTAATGTGCCTTTAAATACCCAGATATATTATTTAATGCCAATAGTTATCTTGTATATTGCTCCGAAAAACAACATTATTGCAATATTTTACCAGACAATGTTCAATTGATCAGTAAATTCCTTTTTTTTTGTTTAAATCAAACTGTGCCAAAACTCAACTTCTGTCCAATCTCAGTGAATTTGCAATATTTTGTGGCTTCCCGTGGCATGCAAGAAGCCACTCTCTTGTGGTGTTTGATTATTAGCTTTTTAAGTGAAGCAAAAATAATGGCAATGAAGTGCAATAAAACATGTAATAGCTACATATTAACTGGAAGTATGTGCATTCAAATCCATACAAACTGACAAAAGGCCCACACGCTATTTAGGAAAAAACAAACTTTTACTTGAAATATTAATATTTACTCAGAAAGTATAAATAACGATTTGATTGATTTAAATTTTATACAAAAATAATACAATAGAGAGAAACAAAATCACATCCTGTCACACAACTCAGTGATTACATGGCAGTCAGCGTGCCAATAACAGTCACAAACAACCAGTACAAGAAAAAGAGTGACCTAATGTTGAACAGGTGAAGGGATGTTTCCAGGACCAACATATGCAAGAGGTGATATGTATAAGATAAGACGAGACTATATTGATCTCACAATGTATAGAAATTCACTTGTAAAACCAATAAATTACTATAAGAAGTGTTAAATACTTAAAATGTGAGTGCTCCTTTCCGTGGCCTTTGCCTCCGTAGATTCCTGTGTGATTAAACAAGCCGCTGTCACAACATGGCACTCTTTGATGCCCCACTCGATCCACCGGACAATTATGACAATGTTTTGGTTTTAAATACTTGTCAATGTTTTCTTTCTACCCAAGGGGGCATAGTTATCAGGGCGATGTTGTGTCTGCTCACATTGCAGCAGAAGTGGGAGAGGGGAGGAGTGGTGAGTGCTATTTCTGAAATTCACCTGAGTGCGTGCGCAAACATTAGCCAGAGGTTTCTATGGAAGAGTACGGGACGCAGTTAAGGCATGAGTCAGACCTTCCCTGAGGCCAAACTGGTTCATAGACTTTGCTTTCCAGGTCAACTTTGAGAGGCGAATTGTACTATTCAAAACCTTTGGCCAGAGCCTTTTTTTCTCTCTCTATAACGATGTACTACTTTAGCTTACCCCAATTCATCTACTTAGGCCAAGCAGTCCACAGAAGTATTGCATAGTCCGTAAGATTGTCAAAGTCCTTTCAATCACAGTATACACATTCAACAATTTAAAACAAAGCAGTCCGGTGATACAGATAAACAAAATGTGAAACAATAATAAAGAATGGAAGACATAGTTTTTGGCCAGTGATGCATGATTGTCAAACTGTTCCATCCACCCGTGTGCAAGGTGATATACAGCAATGCGTCAGGGCCATCCAAGAAAAAGGATGAGTTGTGAGTCTCTTTCTCATCATCCACACTTAAAATCATGTGCTTCAAATTCTCCTTCATTTAGGTCCAGTTAAAATATTTGGTGCTTGCTGTTTTTGTTCCTTCGTCGTGTCATAAAGCAGGAAAACAAATTAAAAGGAGGATAGAAAAATGTAATACTGTTTTCAGATCGTAGTTGAAGCAAAAAAAAAAATATATATAACATTTCACTGTCTTTGTTGATCTTTGTTGGTGTGCAACAGTTTCCCGTCTCCTTGCCTCCAGGTGAGTGTTTTTTTTCTTCTTCTTCTTCTTCCTCTTCTTCTTCCTGTTCTTCTCTGCACCATTTTCACTTCTGCACACCGCCATCCCCTCCGTGTTTGTCAACTGACTCATCATTCAGGGCGCCGTTTGCTGGTTATTGCGCGTTGTCAGGGGTTACGGCTCTGCGCGGGCGTAAAATGCGCTGCGGTTGCTGGGCACCGGGGAAGTCAGGTGGATGTGCTCACCAGGCCTGAAGTGGACACTGAAAGCACAAGGGAGGGAAAGATGGAGGGAAAAAAATGTCAGATGGGTTTACGTTAAACAATCGTGAAAACAGGTGGATTACAGGGGAAAAACAAAATGTCCGCTGATTGTTGACATGGAAATTCAGATGTAAATTGTGACCAAATTGCGCAGGATTACAATTTACTGTGAATCCCAAATAGTTTCTATATGCTAATAGCGTACGAACGAACGACAAGGCCTCCCACTAAGCACCTGACAAATGAAACCAAAGTCAATACTTCCCCGGCACCTTCCCATGCGCTACACCTGACCAAATAAATTCCCCATCCCTCTTCTGCTGACTGTGGAAAATCCAGGTTTACATTCAAGTCGTCTTTCCTTTTTTTTTTTTTTGTAAATTTGTTTGTGGATCTTATTTTTGTCCCATTCCAAAGGGGCGCGGGGGTATGTGACCTGGGTGTGACCCCCGCTGCTAACAAACAGTCTCACCTGATAAAGCTGACCTGTGGGTAAAACCTGAGTCATTACACACGGGGGTTGTAATAGAGGTCTCCAGGTAAACAGCCTAAAGCGTACTCTTGTGTCATACCAACTTCATCTCACCATTTAAGCAAAGACGTGATAGGAAAACCAGGTCCAAACAGAGGCAGAGGTGTCGCAGGACATAAAAGTAAAGGTATTAAATCTACACATGTATTGGTAGATTTGTTCTCAAACTGTGGTGCTTGTATCACCACAAAAAGTACATTTCTAGATTTGTTTAAATGACTCAAATTCAGAATATTAATCCAAATTTGAGTTGTTTTGACTAGTTCAGATTTAGTCAGACTTTTTTTTCACTTGTTCTGGGGTGTTTCTCACTTTTTTCTATACCCTGCTTCTTATCAAGTCAACATATTTGCCAATGGGTAAAAAAAGTAGGGTCCTTTTGGCATCTTTCTTTCTATCTTTATTATCAGTCTGAAATGTCATGAAACAAGCCAAATAATCTAGATGACAGTAGTAAATGCGTCTAATCTAGTCAAAACTACTCAAAACTAGATTAATATTGTCAAATCATGTCATTGTAGCGTGAGCCTCATATGGTACTTTTTGGATTTTTGAATTATGAAATGGATCTTTCCCTGTTTCAAGAATGCTTTACACTCAGTTTAGTCATAATGTAGTCCAAAGTCCTGGTCTATTGTAGCCCATTTTTTAGACCTGGGTTTATTTAGATTGGGTCAGTAGTGCTTGTGGTACTTCACAAGCCAAATATTTTATCAGGTGGTGTAAAAGAGTGAAACCTGCTGATGGGAGCAAGGAGTACACATTCTGCATGATCCTTTCATGATTTTCTACAATTGAGTTTTGTGTAATGTCTGCTATAATGTATGTACAGGTATCTAGCAAAATGGTCAAAATGTTGAAAACACAGACATTCAGGAAACATTTACATTTTTATCATTTAAATGTCACTGTAAATGTCCCAGCCTAGTGAAAATACAGCTAGGAAAGTCTGTTTAAGGCTAATGTCTATGCTAGGTCTTGTGTGCTCACCCATCAGTTTGCACTCTGTCTCGGTGTGGGAAATTGAGCGTGTGAAAGCAGCATGCACAGCGTTTCAGGCTAGAGCGCTCACGGAGAGCAAGGTGAAGTCGGAAAGAGGAAGAGGTGTAATTAATCGCGAAAAAAAAAGGAACCCCCTCCGACCCAGCTAGGCTATCTCCACTGTAGCTCCGCTGTTGCATGGAGAAAAGTAGCAAGATGCGGCGAGGTTGGACAACTCATTTCCTGATTGTGGAGTGAAGTGTCTCTTTGCAGCGGGAAGAAAGTGAAAGGAGGGCACATTAATCAAGCCCCGTTCAGGCTGAGGGAGCATCTGATTGATTAGGCTGCGATTGGAGAGGAAATAGGAATTGAGAGGAGTGTACTATCTGCATTTCCTGCGTATTTGCTTGTAGGAAAGCAAAACTACAAAGCGGCAAGGTGAACAGTTTTAATTAAATGACATTATTTGTTTTGTGCAATAATAATTCCAAGTGGGCTGAACTAGTAAAATGGTATTTACCCAGGAGAGGCCCCCAAGTTGGACCATCTTGTTTACTGGTATGTCCTAATATTGAACAAAACAACACACAATCAATACACACACTTCTGTCTGGGCCAATTTGTGAAGCGCATTTTTGGATGCTAAGAAAATTACTGTATACATTTGATTAAAAATATCACAGATCATCATGTGTACCATGCCCCAATTGGAATGCTAATCAAAATAAATAAAGATAATACATAACATTTTGTGACATAAAGTATATAGAGAAAGGACTCACTGTTTTGCTGGAGGACATGGAGCTGAGTGTGCTGATGCTGTTGGCGTCCGTAACCACCATTGCCGAGGGAAACCGCGACGAGTGGGAATATTGTGGCGGCTCTTGTTTGTGTGGATACACTGTGGGAGACATCAACATGCAACTTACGGAGGGCTCAGAAGGTTTCCAGACCTGGTACAATAGGTAGCCCTCTGGTACCAGGACTTCACAGGAAAAAAGAGACCCAGTGGGACTATCCTGATCCTTTAATTTAGTGGTATCAATTTGAAACCTTTGCTGTAGATTACTGACATAAATATGAGAAACAAATGTATTGCAAGTTGTCTGTCATTTTATGTCTTCATATAAAAATAAGGTATTTATGAATGTAAACAGTAGAATGTACATGAACAGTTATTATACATATATCTTATTCCTGTGATTCGGTGTATATAAGAGATGTCTAAGTTGCTTTTATTGGTAGATGCTAAG
>OMNZ01053141.1:15837-83903 GCA_900303255.1 Lesueurigobius sanzi
ACTCCCAAAGTAAGAGGAGTTTGTGTGTTCTGACCCACCAGTGACCTCTTGTCATATCACTAAAGGTGTAGCCGCTGTTAAAAGTAAGGGGACACTAGTTTTATGTATACCCAAAGAAGAGGTAATCAGTCCTGTCTGGCCAATACCCCAATGGACAGCTCCTGCTGCTCCATGTCTGCTGCCAGGCCCAGCAACTAGACTAGGACTGTAAAGGTAAGGGGCTTTTAAACAGCCCCTCATGCCTCAACAGAGATAAATGAACCTAAGCTACAGTCACTGTAGTCTTCTAATACACCACAGACAATGGGGCATCCTGCTGAGGCAGAGTATAGAAAGAGAAGTGCCTTATCAAAGGCCTTGGAGATGTAGCAGCAAAGGATTTTAATTGTCTATTAAGCATGCATTATACAGCCCGTGCCCTAGCAACGCAATGAGAGACCCCACTGAGATACTATTGTCAGCCGGGGTCTGACACTGAAAAACAGCTGATGCTGTCGGCAGCCTGCCAGCAGGAAACCTTGTAAGTAGCCACATAGGACTTTGGGGCGTTGTATCTAGCCATCCCTCCTGCTTCTCCAGGACTCCTCTTCTACTACCTATGGATGACCCCTCTGACATTGAAACCTGAGGTCATAGCCTGGTCAGGTGTTCTGGTCAACAAACACTCCAGCAAACAGACAATCTACAAGTGAGACCAATTTATCCACAGGTAAAAGAGCAGGTCAAGGAAAACTGTTTGTTTTCTTTCTCCTGTTCGAACATGAGCAGACAACAATAGATCCTGATTGAGTCCCTGAAATCACAGATTTATGGAGGGTGAATGATGACAAAGGATAATGCTGTGTAAATCCTATCACCTCTCTTGTTATGTCATATAACCAGACTCTGTCAATACTAATTAAGGCAAACACAAATAAAAGGTGCGTTAGCTGTTGCCTGAGTAGTGTCATTAGCTCTGGGCACACCAAGGAAATGTAGAAATGATGGTGTTAAGTGAAGGTAACATGAATGTTGCTCTCTGTGACCCACTCCTGACCTCGGCCTGTCACACAAGGGTTGCCCTTTGTGTCAGGCCCTCCATGCTGACTTTGGTGGGAGATTGCAGGTACAATGTGGATTGTTTTCAGTGTGTTTTCAAAGATCAGAATAACAATGGCATTTGCTCAGCTTACTCTGTCATGCTCATTGATCACTTGCCCTCTCTTTCTATGCCTCTCTGATCTCATCAACAGGAGGTCTCTTCCTTTTTTAGCAAATAAAATAGACTAATTCAAATAAAAATAAAATAAAGACTGCAATCATATTTTTAGTAAATCCTAAGCATCTGTAACTCTCTTCACTCTACCTGACATCTTACTGGGAGGGGAAGCGCTGGTCTGGTGATGAGGTGAGCCGTGGGACAACAGTGGGTTGAGGCTGTGGGTGGGTGTGCTGTAGGCGTCCATGGCCAGTTTCTGTCTGAAGGCTTCTTCTTTACGTCGGTTTGCGAACCAGTTGTAAACCCTGACTTCTGTGACGAGGTTAGATCCCAGGCCTTGAGCTTTGGAAGGTGATACTCCTCTCTGAAGACACTCGGCTCTGCAAAAGAACATTTTATAATCAGCAATCAAACATTTTAACATATTAAAACAACGCAAAAGAAAACACATATTGGCATATTTACTATACCTGTTACATTCTTCAACCAAAGCCTCCCTTTCCTCCTTACTGGGGTTCTTCTGCCTCTCATAAGCCTGATACAGGATTTGCTGTGATGCTGGACCCCATTTGAAACGGTTGCGCCTCATTTTCTTGCTGGATGGTTCACTGACATCATCACCAGACGAGCCCATTTGACCAGGGTTGTACTCGGGGTAGAAAAATATTGGATCCTGGTTGTCTGAGATATTTCCGCAAGGACCTGGTGGTGTCTGGTTGAATTCTGATAAAAATAAATAAATTAAAAAAATGATTTGAACATTTCATTAGAACCAAATAGAAAAAGCATTCAACTAGATGTCATAAATTGACAGCTGTTGTCTTCTACTCAGTGCCCAACCACCGATATGACTTCCCTACAGATTTAAAGGCTAAATCAAGTGTTGTGCTTTTGTCAATAGATTAGAGGCCATGGCTGAGGTGTGAGAAACTCAAATATTAACTTACGTCTGAGAATTTCCCGCTGTTTCCTGACATACCAGGTGTAGAGGGCCGCGCGCTTCTGGGTTTTCATGGGCGTGCCTTTGTTGAGGTGCTGTGAGAGGTGAGACTGGTTCAGACCCGTAATGTCCACCACCTCACGCTGGGGAATGTTGTGTTGCTGCATGTAACCTTTGATCATGCGGGCAGCACGCCATGGGTCTTCGCTGCGCCACGAAAAACAGGAAAATTCATGAGTCATTTTATAACATATGGACGAAAATGAAAAAGAATAAATTAATACACTTTTGGACTTAACAATTTTGCACAAAAAAAGCATGTTTGCTTGATTAAGTGTACCAGTAATTGTGATATGTATACAAATTTATATATTTCACAACTGGCTGTTAAATTTGTCATTATTTTTAATAGTGGGATATTTTGTATTTTAGAAATACAATTAATTAACACTTTCAAAGGTTAATATAAGTAAAAACACACATTTAACAATAAAGAGTTGAAATGCATAATGAGTAAATAAACTTAAATAATAACATTATTTATATATAATTAATATTTAATATTATATACATCTTGTACATTTTACAAGAGTATAATAATAAATTAGCTTTTTCAACTAGGCTATACAATTCATCAATTCAAAATAATTAAATATAGTAAAAACATTCATATTAAAAAGTGTGTGAACGGCCCCGTTGATAGCAACAATTGTATGAGACAAAAGTTAAATTCTGCGTAATGTAAAGGACACACTGAAGAATAAAGACTCACTGCGCTATAAACCGAGATTTGCGGCTTTACACAGACAGCGGTAATTAGAGCAAATCTACACACATCTGTTTGTTTTGGACAATGTGGAGGCCTACGACAAGCTCTGCGGGTTAAGTGGGAGATGTTAGTTTATAACTTTTGACAATGAATAACCAGATCTCCATTCATTCTAATCACACGCTACTGTGTATCTTTCAGTTGATGATTTATAGAATAAAATTAATAATAACTTAACTACACGTGGTTCAGTTTTGAAACATTTCTGGGAGCCATATAGGAAAATAATAACTAGCCTATTGATCATAACAAATAATAATATTTTAAAATTATTATTGTTATTATTATTATTATTATTATTATTATTATTACAAATTTCTAAATTTATTTGAAACATTAGTTGAACTTTGTCAAAATGTATTGCATGACTTATAAATAAACTGATTTATATATTCCTCATTTTAAGTAGCCTGAAACTTGGTAAATTAAGAAAAAGAAAAAAATCAAGTGAAAAAGAAGGCGGGCCAAAATTGTAAACAAAATTCTGTTAAATTTGGCCTGACTCTGCTAGCTTTAGCTTGATGTTGACGAAAGGAGAGGCGCCGTGTGACTTAGCACCATGGATGTATAATACGATCGCTTAGCACTTATTTAACATAAACTAAAGAGTTATCTAGTAATAAGTTCGTATTCACTCACGTTATCATGCGGTCCACCTCGGCCCGCTGCTCTAGCATCTCCTCTGTGGTCCCAGAGTGGAGCTCCTTCACTATCTGCGGCGTGTCGAAGTCGTCGCCGCCGTCCTCAGATCCTTCATCTCCGGACAGTTTGCCCTTGCTGTGGCCGTTGGTGAGCTGGTGAAAGACGGGTTTGGAGTCCACATCACTCATCTTTCCGCTCTGTGGAGACATGGGCATGTTCTCCAGTTTGATCCCGAAGCTCGGGTTGGGGTCCATGTCGTCCAGCGCCTGGATGAGCACATCTTTGGTAACTCCTGAGTCCAGTAGAGCGCTGAGGAGGCCCTGCTGCAGGGATGACAGCTTGGATACCATCTTAGAAAACATCAAAAACTCAACATGGGACCGGTGTAACTATGTTGTAAAGGTTAAGGCACCAGGCTCAAAAGGTTAAAGAAAAGTCATTAGAGAAAGAAGGTTCTTCTTCAGGCCAGAGCTGTGGTTTGGCTCTGCGGGCACCTGCTCTGACAAGTCTGACTTCCTTTTGAGGGGAGGCTGGAGCTACTTTGCCATGATGCTTTCTGGGCGCAGGGGATATAAAACATGGTAATGAGTGGGCCGGCTGATGGGCCTTATGTAAATCCGCACAATGAGGGCCGCTCGGCTCAGGCAGACATGTGTTTACACTGCTCCACTGGC
Organism: Lesueurigobius sanzi; assembly: GCA_900303255.1. Classification (NCBI taxonomy): domain Eukaryota; kingdom Metazoa; phylum Chordata; class Actinopteri; order Gobiiformes; family Gobiidae; genus Lesueurigobius; species Lesueurigobius sanzi. The sequence continues at coordinate 20,121 of OMNZ01053141.1, forward strand.
GCTTTTATTGGCTCTTCTTATCAGCAAAACTTTCATGAACTTTGTACCCTGTTGAAAATGCCATAAAGGCTTTTAAGAAAGGCGAGATTCACATTCACATTGTGAGCATTTGGCCAGCAGGTCTTAGCTAACCTAAAGAGACTTTAAAGCTATATTCTTAATCACTTTGTTTACTTGATAGTCGGCTTGTTCCGCTGCCAAGACTTATAGTCTTTGTGGTTGGCTATTATCTGCACGCTATAAGGAGAAAAACTGTCTAGTAAATAATGTTAAGGCTAGCTGGCACACTGTAAATTAGTCAGTAGCCCTGGTCTTTCTTCTTGTAGAACTAAATCAGTGATAATAGAAGAAAAATAATATACTATGCCAAAATCATGAAAAAGAAATGCACCCTGCAAATCCTTTTGTTTTTGGCTACAACAAGGCTATAATTAGACCCTTTGGTAGTAAATCACATTAAGAATTGTATTTATTTGTTATTCTGTATGGACACATAAAGTACTGTCATAAATCTACATTTAGTGGAAAGGTCACAGGCAACAGAACAAGTTCAGTGGGTGAAAATGTGAAATATGCTCAATTGCTCATGTTCAAATGAATGACAAAAGAAAAAGTGAAAATAGCAATAACCTCTGTAAATATGTATAGAGGTTTACAACAGGAATCTTAGCCAATTATTTGTCAGCACTGTAATCTTAGTGTAGTATCATCAATGTGGTTGATCATTAGTAGGCTAATAATATGAAATGCTTCTTAAAAATAGAAGTCGGTCATGTTTTGTCTGGTTGTGCTTGAATCCTATAGTAGCACTGTCATTTATTATTGCACATCAATAATAAACTGCAGTTTTATCATATTACTTGGTTCAGATTGGGTACAGAAGCATACAGGCATACTGTCAGCAAAATTGTTAAGGCGAGACACTGTGGGCGAATAGGGAAAAAGGAAAGTGAGTGAAGTTAATTTTAAACTTTCTCTGTACATGTTTGTTACAATACTGATTTAAATATGAGAAGAATATATTGCAAGTTTTCTACCATTTTAAAAATAAGACATTTTATGTATAAAATTGCCTAAATCTATATTTTCAGAGACAAAAATAATGGATGAATCCAGATTTAAATGTATGGTTTTATTTTGTTGATATATTAGTTACAAAGATTTGTTCAGAATGGATATCTTGTTTTGGTTATTGGTAAATATTCAAATTTCACCTTTGGGGTTCAGACCTCAACACATCAGGCTTGGAATGAAATATTGAAAAATCCCTCTGAACCAAACTTCAAAATATTAGCAAGACCATGGTTGGAAAGTTTGGAGTCTGCAGGAGCTATTCAAGTGGAGATGTTGCCACAATGTGAGAGAAATGCAGTTTGAATTTACAATTTCCCATATAGTTCTGAGAAATGTTGAATCAGTGCAATAATTATACTGCTTATTATGAAGAGTATAATTTGTAGTATATTTGTTTCCACATGAAACGGTAGGTTTAGAGAGAGAAGACCTAAGAATAATAATAAAAATATAAAAATTGAGTTTTGCCTGAAGTGTCTCCCATTAACAGTAATGTAATTTTACTGCTTTGAGTGTTGTTCATTTCTTTTTTAATTGATATTATATTATTATTTTTATGATGCACCTTCAAACACTCAACTATATCCTTTTTCATCTGTAAATCTTTCGCATTAGGAGTCATTAGACAGATTATGCTGTTCGCTTATCTTTGACTACCACTGTGCTAGTTAGATGCGCATTGGCTGCTTGCCCTTTAGCCTTGGAGTAAAAAGCTTGATGCGACGTTGTATTGGTTAAGTTAATAACCCAATGTAAACAGATAAATTACAGACCACCAACAAACACACTGGCGTCTGAATGAGGCCAATGTCTCAAATAACTTTACACATTTGTGACAGTACAGCTCATTGCAAATTATTCTGCATCTATGTGGTCTAGGCCTGCACAATTTTGGGATAAAATGCCAAAAAAGATTACGTTTACAGTGTACACCTTGAATACCTATAAACTAATAAAAGAATCACATGCATTTCACAACATGTTCCTATATAAATAATAAAAATAGAATGATTAATTATATTTGAATTAGAAATATGAAATCATAATAAATCCAAATGGAAACTTCCCCCCCCCCCCAAATAATTGTAGCTTTCGCGATTCAAATGCTCCGTTAAAGTTGACGGACAGAGACTAAAGGAACATATCCTGACTCTTTCACATTTTCCATTTTAATATCTGTCAACCATTAACAACAAATAATAACAGCAAAAACAGACATTGTCACGTCCGTTGTGAAAGCAGGCTGTGTACTGATGCATGGTGCGGAACACGAGCTGCCCATTACTGCTTCACTCTGACCCATGGCACCTGGATTGGGCAAGAAAAGTCAGCAGCTGCCCTGTACACCTCCTCATATAATACGCAAAACTCACACTTGAATAATAAAAGAAGTACATGCATGAATAGGGCTAGGTACCGTTAAATGATACAAGTGTGGTATTGAAAAATATTTTACTTTAGTTGGATGTCTCGTGGGTCCTGGGACAGCGCCAAAGAAAGTTACTAAAAAATGAAAATAAATAGTCTTTTATGGAATACATGAAGATTATTGTTCTGTTTTATGGTTCTAGATGACCAATAATTTAGTTTAGGTATTGAAAAAAGTATTGTTCAGGTACATGTATCGTAGTATTATTATTCATATTTCATGCTCTTACATTCTTAGAGCTACAAATGACTGTTTCTGCAAATTTTGTCACACTGTGCTTTACATTATATATTTGAATTTCAGTGTACCCCGCGGCGCCTTCCTCCAAGGACCAAAGTTCATTTAAGTTTGTGATTGAAAAAATATATTTTGTTTTGTGTTACAGTCAGATGAGGCTGTGTTCTGCTTTGGGAACACGCTGTGAGTTCATTGGCACAGCATCTTCGCTGGCCGCTGTGACCTGTCCCCCGTCTCCTTGCTGCCCAGAGCGGAACACATAAAGAGGGCAAGGTTGAGGCTGTGCGTTGGGCCCGGGCCGTTCCACAGGATGAGCTGGACCTTATCCCCTCCGTGATTACTCCTTCAACAGTTAAGGTGATGAACCTTTGGGATCGCGCAGGATCTCATGCATAATATGTTCTCTACCACAGTGGTTCACAACTGGTACGGCCTCAGGGACCCACCAGTACGACAAGCCGGACCCAAAATAACTATTGAATAATGTAAAATATGGTATTTTCCACACAATTATTGTTGAATAAGCCTTTAAAGCTGAAAATATGACAATTTAAACCAGGAGTGCCCAAAGTTCAGTCCATGGAGGGCCAAACTAGGCAACAGAGGGCCAAATTAGCAGGCAAAGGGACAAACGCAATACCGTTTCACATGTAAAATGAAAATATCTTTTAATATTGTTTAATTACTGTGTGCTTTTGAGTAGGACATGCCTTTTTGGCGTCCTTAGGTACTATTAACAGTTTATTCAGCCACAAATTAATCAAAATAAATACTCCTTACAAATCTAAGCACATCTCGCGGGCCTCACTTTGGGCACCCCTGATTTAAACAATTGAAATTTCTTATATTCATGATTTTTCCGTCTTCAGTGTCTGATCTGACACAGTCTTCTCAACTGGTGGGTCGGGACACAAAAGTGGGTCGCGGAATGATTTTCAGTGGGTCGCGGGCTTTTATCATTTAATTTTTTTTTCAACTTTTATCGACTGAAGAAATAAAAAACACTACATTGCACCAAAAATGACATCTTGCTCAACTCAAGTGTAAAAATCTTCCAGGGCAGAGTGTTTTCATCAAACATGTTATTTCATGTAAATCTGTAAATGTAAATGTATCTCATTAAGTGCAATTGGATGTGTTTATACTTAATGTGATAGTCTAAACTAAACTCACCAACCAAAAAGGAATGGCTTCAATGATGACTTCAATAAAACATTGAATTGAGTTGAATAAAATGATACATAGAAATATCCTCTTTCCTTAAGTGAAATCTTTAAGTCAACTCTGCTCCATTTCATTAATCATGCAAAATGTCTTCATATGATCAATATGTTGCTCACTTGTACTGGTATAATAACTCGATCACTGGGCAAATGTAGGCTTTCTACAATGATTGTATCACTGTTTCAGTGTGACTGGAGGACCTACTTTGATCTGTATCAGGCCAGTTAGATTTGATCAGACAGCCCATGAATCACAGTTTTAACACACAAGACCATTTCCCTCTATTTGCTCCTGAGTGATACCTTTTGAATATAAGGAAAGGAAAGTGATGGAGAGCGCGGGCATCCATCCACTCCTCCCAATTCACAAACATGACCGGGGGATGATCCTGTCCCGTTTGGTGGAGGTGGCTGAGGTCCTCGGCCCGGTCTTAGGACAGTGTTAGCTCAGTCAACAAGTGCCGTGCACCAGGGTGTGTGTGTCTGCCTGCCAGAATCAAGGCCTAAAGCTCAGAGTTTCTTGTTTGTTCTTTTGCCTGCATAAGGTGTGTGTGTGTAGTCAGCGACATAGAATTTCCTCCTCTTTCCTTTTGTTAAATCATGTCAGATCAGAGTGGCTTTGAGGTTTGAGCTGTTAATCACAATCTCCATCTAGCTTTGTTTGAAAATTAATTATAAGAATGAAATGTCTTTTCTCACATATCCTTTTTTATTCAACACTCAATAAAACATATTTCACATTTTCCAGAGCGCAAGGGATATTTTGTATCAGCTTTTACTAAGACACTTAAGTGCTGTAACATGAGTTTGGCTGCAAGGGCAGTGTGACCCTCCTGATATACCCCCTCTTCCCAAGTCAAGTCAGATACTCCCTGGTCTTTAAACAGAGCCAAAAATTACATCAGACAAAACACAAACGTTAGAGCTTAAAGGCACTATATCTGACTTTTTTTTTATCAAGTAGTGGAATGAAATTGGTTTTGGGCTCCTTCAGTATAATGTAAACCCAGACATTTGTGTAAAAATACTGTTCATAGCATTTACGTACATCAATTTTATAAACTTGTAGGATATGATTTTTAATGTTATTTTAGTGAGACAGGAGGTTTGTTTGCCTGCTTGACTAGTTTCGGCTAACTTCCTGTACCCTTCATCATAAGCGCCACTTGATGGTGAATTTATGTGTCCAAGGCTGCTTACATGGATTTTCCAGTCAGCAGGGGAAGCTTGCGCCCCCTACTGACTGACGCTTTCTCCAGGTCCGCGTCCCAGGTGTGAGAAAGAGTGTACGCACCGTTGTCCCGGTTCATTGATGTTGGTGGACGTTTCCTGATCTCGATGGCTTCTCTGATCCAGCGCTGGTACTTGTTGCTTTCGGCATGGATGACCCTGGCATTGTCCCAGTCCATAATGTGGTTCTCCCTCTTACAGTGATGGGATATGGCTATTTTAGTCAAGCAGGTAAAACAAAACATTACAAACAGTTTAAACTAGGGCTGGGCGATATGCCCAAAAAATCTTATCACGATTTTCTTTAGTTTAAATCACGATTTCCATTTTATCACAATTCATGTGTATATTGTCTTTTAAAGGCGACTAAAGCCACTTGCTTCTTCTGGATTTAGACCTGGTTTAGTCTTGGTTAAGGCCTGTTTTAGTCCGAGTTTCAGTTTTGACATGCTTCCCTCATGGTTTAGTCCTGGTTTAATCCTGGTTCAGTCTGTGATACTGTCCAGGTTTAGACCTGAATTAGACCCAGTTTCCTCTTGGTTTATTTCTGATTGAGACCTTTGGTTTAGACCTGGGTTAAGTCCTGGTTTGGTCCTGGTTTAGTCCAGGGTAATCATCGTTTCATTCTGTCCCTGGTTTAGTCCTTTTCAGTTTGGTCCTGGTTTAGACCTTGATTTCAGTCTCTGCTTTAGTCCGGTTTACTTCTTGGTTTAGTCCTGGTTTAATGTAGATTCAGTCCATGATGTTGTCTGATTTTGGACCAGGTTTAGACCTAGTTTTCCCCTGATTTAGTTCTGGTTTAATCCTGACGGTGGAAGCAGTGAGTGGAGAAAGTGTCAGTATTTGAGCTCAGAGCTGTGTTAAACATAAAAACCACTGAATCATGATATGACGATGTTTCCAAAAAAGCAGATCGTCCTGGAGACCAGATCACGATTGATTTTTATCACCATATCACCCAGCCCTAGTTTAAAGTAAGAAGACAGTATGAACTTTTTCAAACAAACTTGCAGGATAGTTTTTCTTTGCATTGCATTGCAGCAGTGGTCCTAAAAAGTTCTGACACGTTCTTATAAACTCATCCCAGTGGGGAATTGGGATGTTAGAAATGTGCTAAGAAAATTAGGATTGATATTTGACCAAAACAACCTCCCTCTTTCATTGTTTGTAAATACTGTAACAATAGTATAGCATAGGGCCTGTAAGTATTTTGTTGTTCAATGTTCTTCTTTATGTACTATTTATTTATTTAAAATATTGTTGTGTTATTCGTTAGTTTGAGCCGATGTGGTGCCGACAGAGCATCTACATTTATCCTTGCGGTTGTGAATTGTAGTGTGTGGATGATTTTCCTGTCCTTTCATATAAAGCCCAAACATACTGTATCTTCCATATTGTTCCTAGATATGTTTTATGTATGGCTTATTTTTTCTTTTTTTTACTTTTTTCCTTTATTTACAGCAGAGTGAAATAATCTGTTTATCCCAGGCCAAGAATGAACCCCCCCCAAAAAAGGATATGTTATCATTAAGTCAGATATGTGATATACTGTATGCTATATTGGCTTCACCACTAAATCTGAATTCCCACATTCGCCTGTCCCATAGGTCTTATAGGTGTAAATAGGAGTGAGTTTATGGGAAAGTACAATTGTCACAACAGTGTATGATTCTGTGTCTGTGCTTTAGGGGTTGTCCAGGCCAGCTGCAGCGACTGCTCTCCTGTGAGCTGCTGGTCAATATTTACTCAGAGATCTGAGCTCAGCCACTTTGTCTGAAGCACAAGGTGAGATCTACCTGCTGTCTCTCATCACACTGAAAAACAACAGCCATGTTAAATAACTTGTGAGGCTTTGTTTTCAATGTATTCTTTATGCCAAAATAATGATCATAGATTGTTGATTTACAGTCTATGATGAGCCGTTAAAATTCTGGATCACTGTGACCGCCCCCCAATCATTCCAAAGATCCCGCAGCGGCCCCCCAATAATAATAATTCCTAGTATTAAAAAAATATTGTAATGTTTTAAACTCAAAAATGACACATACAACAAATAGGAATGACGGTGGGCTAATTACTGATTTAACCCTTGAACACCATAGGTTCATTTTTTAATTTTTTAATTTGATTGGGACGGCGCACATTAAAGAACAATCTTAATATACAAGTGCATACAAGTTTTAAATGTGCCAGATTATAGAAAAAATGCTAATTTCATCGATCATGGGTCTCTCAAGCTTCAGCATTGTCTTTGACATCTTTGGGTGTTTTCCTAATCCAAAACACACTTTTTTTTGTTCCCAAATTCCAAATTTTTCTGTAATTTTGGAGAATTTTTATATAGACCCCTCATGATGCTTTTCTTTCATTTTGTTAGACATGACACAGTTTAAAATAAATTAACACTACTCAAATTTGTCATGTATTGTCATGTCTTGCTATATTTTGATGACAAGTACTTTTTATTGGGTGTATTATCTTTAGTGATGGTGTATTATTTGAGCACTGGTGTTCTAGGTTAAAGTGGTAAAGTTTAACAAATACATACAAATTTTCTTCAAAATTCAACTATATTCAGTGTAGGCCTACTTGTTCTGTGGACAAGCTTTGGAGGCCAGGCCGCCCCTGTGGTGCTCCCCAGTGGTCCCTGGACCCCACTTTGAGAACCACTGGCCTTGATCATAATGATACAAATACAGAGTACAGAATTCTCAGTTCTCTGTACCGTAGTAGACACTTATGTGTGAAATTTAATATTGTATAGTGTAACTACTGTAATATCATTGATTATATTCAAAATGACAGATGTAACATTAAGTATTCATAAACCTGAGTATCTCTTCTGAGAATGACCTTTTGGACAATAGCTATTATATTATTATGTAGAGTTGGCATTGGCAGATATATTTGCATGGCCCTGGCATTTACAGTTGATTCATGCCACTGCTTCAGTTTGCATAGTTGCAGTTATGGTAATGTGGCACAGGCCTGGTGTTGTTCAGCTGGAAACAGCTAAAGGTGAACAGGTCGACATGAACGAACCAACCAACTGCTGGTAAAAGTAGGAAGAAGCTTGTTAACTTCCTGTTTGTTTTACAGCATGTTTCAGTGGTAGCTGAAGTAATTCCCAAATAATAACCTATAAATATTTTTTCAGCAACCGAATAAAGAGCTCACAAAATTATGTCACAAAATTATCTAAGAATTTACATTTATTATAATAAACAATGAACATTTTCATCATGACAGTAACAGGTACAATAGCAGTGGAAACCACTGAAGAATACAAAACACAAGAATAGTGTTAATTTAGTAACATTGATACACAATGGCAGTGGCCTGATTCTGTAACCTTTGTCTGTTAAAGATAATTGTACACACCATATCATCCATATCACATGACCCCGTTTTGCTCAGACAAACTGTGCCAGGTCCACGTAAGGTGTGTCCTCATAAATCTGCCGGGTAAAAGACACAAACCCATGTATGCTGTTACTGTTCCCTTCAAAGACACACCTTCTACAGGGAAAAGCCAGTGACGCTTCATGGCACGATAATTCACACGATAACACTTCCTTCGGAACTGCTTACGGCTTGGACACCGCAATATTCTTATCAGACATCTAACGTGTTGAACTTTTTTGGTATTCAGAGGGTCTTAGTGAGTTTGATGCCCAAGAAAAATATTATGCTTTGAATTCCTATACTGCAGAAATAAGTAATTTTGCCCTTGATTTGAGTAACTAGTTTCAAGAAATCTGTAGATGGTTTTTTACACTTAAATTAACAACAATCTTATTTCGAGATTATTGTTTTTTTTCAAATTTTCAGTGCAGTTTGATTTTGTTTTTACTTAATTGAAGGGTAAACAAAATATATTTATTTAATTTTGCTGTGAAGGTCATAGTATTTTTGTTTTGGTGACACAGTGGCGCAGCGGTTAGTGCTCGTGCTTCACAGTCAAAGGTCCCGGGCCGGACGGGGCATTTCTGTGTGGAGTTTCCACGTTCTCCCCGTGTCCCGTGTCTGTGTAGGCTTCCTCCGGGTGCTCCTGTTTTCCCTACTACCAAAAACATGTACAATAGGTCAGAATGAATGGCAGTGACAGAATGGTTGGTGGTTGGCGCATAATGGCAGCCTCGCCTCCGTCACCCCTGAGTATGGAGTGAATGAATAAGAGTAGCGCTTTGAGAAACTTGGAAATCAGCCTTGAAAAGCGCAATACAAGTGTAAGCTATTATTGTTTAGTTGCTTTTTGTTATTGCTATATTTTCCCCCTACATTTTCTCTCAGTCTCTGTTAGTTGTTAGTGAAAATAATGTAATTTTGTGATCCAAGGAAACAATCCTTACGCAGCAATTATAGGGGAATCAGTTAAATACGAATATAATTATTCAAATACACCATGTTTAGAAGTTAGTCCCTACAATGATTAGTCTGGCAGGTCGTATTGTAGGACTCATAGGACAATCTATGTTTGGTTTTGTCGAAATGGCAAAGAAAATGCAAGTCTTCTCTCTAATCTATCTCTAAGCATAATGTTATTGTTGTTATTGATTTTCTTCTTAATCGTATTATTATTACTATTTTTTTCTCTTAGATTGATCATTTATGTTTGGCTACAATTTCGAAAGGGTTTCGCCCAAACTGTGGAAACTTTACTTGTATGAAATGGGTTAGGCAAAAATAAGTTAAACTTCAGCCTAACCCCTTCGGTCACCAATGAGTACTGTATGTACTGTATATTTATGAAAAAGCATGTCTACTCATTGACATAAGCTAACAGACATTGCTTTTGTAACTCCTTTTTCTTTATTGCCTTCTCTTATGTCTCAAAATGTGTCTAAACTAATTACTACTACTACTACTACTACTACAATAATATTGCGACTTATTAGTGATATTTGATAAAGCACATCCATCCTTATTTGCTGCCTCCCTGCTCTGTGTTTTCTTGACCCCAGTCTGCACTATTAGAGATTCAGGAGTAATTACCTGCCTGGCTTCCTCCGCAATTAAAGGCCGGTTCACAGCAGCCTGCTTAATGCACAGGCATGCACTGAGGCCATTAGCCCACACCATGAGAGGCGCAACGCAGAGCACTGACTGAGAGCAAACACGGCTGGAACAGGCCTCATATGTAACAGGTTTACACAACACAAGTTTACAGAAGCCGGCGGAGAGCAGAAACTAGACTTTTTCATTCAAACTAGCTCATTTTTAATCAAATACATTTAGGGGAAGTCCGTATTGTATGGTCAGTTTGGTAGGATTTAAGTGTACTCTTTGTAGTAGTAGTAGTAGTAGTAGTAGTAGTAGCAATTGCTCATGTAATAGGAAATGGACTGCCACTCCCACTTTTGTAAGGGGGGGCTCATACTGTACTTCCACACATTTGATAGTGAATCACTCACAACCGTTTACTCTCAAATGTTGGTAGATATTTCTCTAAAATGTCTGTGTATTACTTTTACTAAAGGTGCATTGTGGAACTTTTCATGCAAAGAAGAAAAATGAGATATTAGTGCGACCTTTTAGTGACCTTTACTTTCCATCACAGCGATCTTTATGATGCTCTAGGGTAATTTATTTAGGGTGACTGCCTTGTAAGTTTTCTCTGATGGAACCATCTCCATGGTAACAGAGGGAAAACCTACAAGGCAGTCACCCTAAAATAAACTACCCTAAAACCCTTAAAAAATAATGTAATGAAAAGTAAAGGTGCCATGCTAACCTCCCACACAGGCACTGGGACATTAAAGGTCAAATATGCACTAATGTCAAGTTTTTATTTTGCATAAAATGTTCCACAATGCACATTTAACTTCTGTCATCTCTGATTCACAACATTTATTTATTTATTTTTATTTATTTGTTTATTTGGTTGGGACAGTGCATGTTAATGAACACACATGAGAACCATGCCTGTAAAGACATCACTCCGGATTCTAATTTCCATCCGTTGTCCCACACTCTCACTCTCAAACATTCTGATCTATTGTACATGTTTTCAGTGGTAGGGGAAACCGGAGCACCCAGAGGAAACCTATGCAGGCACGGGGACAACATGCACACTGAAAGGCCCGGAACCCGGAACCTTCTAGCTGTGAAGCACGAGCGCGAACCACTGTGCTACCCTAATGACATGTAATGCTGTGCTTGTTGATTTGGCAGAGGTTTTGCACTATTTACTTGTTATTTAAAAATATATATATTCTTGCAAGCCATCATAAGCAATATGCCTCCCTACGGACAGACCGTGAGTTTCTTTTTTTGATGCCTCATCAGAGCTTGAGGAGACTACCTTGTCTTTGTTTTGAATAGGAAAAGAGTATAGTCTCCTCAAGCCAGGATAAAAAATTGGTAGTACCACTAAGTAATTTTACTTTTACATTTTACATATTACTATACAGTACATGTCTATTTTTTACTTCAGTTCATACTTTTAAGTACTTTACACATGCTGTTTGAGTAGCTTCAAATCACCTTGTACTACTACTACTCGAGTTCCTTTGAGTACTTGCAGAGATTCAGCCAAAGTCCAAATGCCGCAGGTTTAAGACATTCACGTCTCGTAAAGATGACACTAAATTGAAATCTGAGTGAAACCTGAGCACCACACTACACGACCATTACATTTTTATTTTGGTCGTAAAGCAACCGCCAACAAGAATGTGACAGTAGCAACAATGACCCTTAATGTCAAGATAATTTTTTTTTCTGTCAGCATTATATTTGCCTGCTGTGACAGATGCAGTAGCAGGTTATCTCCTAGCATCCAGGTATATAGGCTCTTTTTATTCCTTTTTTTCCTCAACAGTTAATGTGTAACCCAGCGTGCAAGGATTCAGCACATTTCCTTTTACCTCATATACCGATCGATGTTGGTGTGGCTTTACTTAGAGGGAGCAAAAAAGGATCATTGTCAAGTCAATGTTTGGATTGCACTGGGCACATTGCATAAATGATATCACCCGTGTCATCCGACCATCCAACTTTTAATTTGTCCCTAATAAAGCCTAAATTGGTGCTAGTCCAGGCCCCCATCAGTTTAAGCAGATAAAACTTGTACTAAAGTCCCCAATATAGACCCTTTTATTGTTTGTAAACATTCCTGGCTTAGCTGGAGGCGGAAAGCTAGATTCCTATCTATTTCCATTGTAGCTGTTGTCATAGTAACGATAAACCAATGTCTAAATGTATTTGTAAATATCAGATAAAACCTTATTTTATCGTCTCAAATGTCATTCCTCTTGTTCTTGCACCCCCAACAGGACCACATTTTTTAGTTGTAGTTTTACACTTATAATCACTAGTTTTAGTTTAATCTTATTTCTCTTGCTCATTTCCTGCCTCCAGCTGGTGATGTAAGCAGCGAAAGGGTCTCTGGAAACTCAGATTGTATTTTTGATCCAAAAATAGCTCATGCAACATGCAGTTTCTATTGAACATTTTTTAAATTGACATTTGACTAAACTATGACATTACAAGCCTAATAGTTCACAGGCAAAGATTCTTCAGTCTTCGTCTGTACTCTGTAGTTGGAGTACTCTATAGTTGCAGTTCGCTCTTTGTCCAACAAGCTTTGTCAGCAAATGGCCTAATAGTTATTCAACCAAAACCACTACTATTAAATATATTCAGTTTAATTAGAACAACTAATTCTGGCCTTGTAGCCCTCATGTAAAACCTCAGTTATCTATTATTTCATGAGGGAAAAAGAAAGACTTCACACTCAGTCAACCATGGCACCCTGTGTAATTGCTTAAAGTACCTACAGTATCCGTCATTGCCTTTGTTGGGCCCATCACCGCGAGAGAAAAGGCCTTACAGTATCTGAGCATTAAAGGCCCTAACAAACAATGGAAGAGGGGGCACATATATTTTTACATGCTCATATAAGTGTTACTTGTAATTGCTTTTACTGTGCTCTTTTGCTTCTTGAAGTATTTTATATGTAGGCATGTGCAATAAATGACATTTTAACTGTCATTGTGGGTCTCTGGCCTTTCAACTGACAGGTCCACAACCAGAGCTCATTGTTTGGAGTAGAGTTTGGACTTTTTGGAAGTATTTTGTGCTAAATATTTCAGCAGAAAGTTTTCATTTGTTGCTGAATTTTATTTTGAAAGATCTAACTCAATTTCTTTCTTTCCTTTTTGACATATCATCCATCCTTCCTAGTTAATTTATTATCAACACCTTTCTCCCATTTCGCACACAGGTTTGTCACACAACAAACCTTATTACGTTTATACTGTGAATAATTGAAAGCTCGGGCAGACTGTCGAAAGTCTGTCAATAGATAGACACAGAGAGGCCCCCACCTCTGCGCCAGTGGACTCCGGCCCTGCATCTCCACGCTTCTCTGCTCATCCTTAAAATTAATTCATCCGCACATCTTGGTTCCTCTAACACCACATTAACCCCGACCACGGGAGGCATCCTCGTGGAAAAAATGTCCCTTTGTAGAAACATCAGTTTGACCCGTGACACCAGGCCCTCTTTCCCACCATCCCCGTTCCAAATAAAATAAAAGTTATAGCTTTCGTCGACGTGGCACCATAACTGTCCAAAGCAGTGGTTCGGGACACAAAATGGGTTGCGGAATAATTTTTTGTGGGTCGCGAGCCTTTCCTGGGGAACTTTTTTTATATGTATCTGCATAAAAACATTCCTGAGCCTGCTAAAATTAGTTATTTTGATTATAAGTTTAGCTTAATATGGGAAGAAAATAACTGTCTGTAAGTGTGTCAGATAAGAAAATGACATAAAAGTGCTTTAATAAAAATAATTTATTTTAAGTAGATTTGGGCTTATTATAATATTGCTAATGGAACAAGCATGTTTTATCTTGAATTCAACTTTTTTTTAATTCAGGTGTTGCTTTTGTTAATTTCTCTTTTTAAGCAAAAAATAATGCTTCCATCAGCAATCTTATTTCAAGAAAGATAAAGAAAATCAGTATAAATCTTCTTAATTCTAACACTTTTTAGCCATTCATCTCATTTTTTTCCAATGTAAACGATCATGTAATGCCTATTCAACTAATTTGTAGGAAAATACAGTATTTTATATGATTTATATGCTAAATTCAATTCTTCATTTGGGTCGCGGCTTGTCATTATAGATTGATGGTGGGTCCCGAGGCCAAAGTAGTTGAGAACCACTGGACTAAAGAACCTACAAGGTTCACCTTATTCAGGAAGTTGCAATGGGGGTGGCCATCTTGTGTTTATGGTGAAACTGAAGGTCTGACTTGAGCTGATTTTGAATAAGGTGAATACAGTATGTAAGATGATATAATGATAAATACAGAGCTATAGAATGAGCTGCTTTTGCACATCACAGAATACTTCTTGCTTTCAAATCGATTCACAAAACACATTTGTTCTCCTATGGTTTTATTGTAAGTTGTTTTAGTTCTTATATTTTGTACCTGTTGTTATTGTCTTGACTGTACAACACATTGGTGAACTTTGTTATTTTTAGTGCCGCCTGTAAATAAACTGGATGTGGAAGACATTGCACATTGCCTCATTGCAGATGCTTTGACCACCAGATTTATGGTTAATGTTTCTGTAATTATAAGTCCAATCTACAGGAAACAAAAACTGCCTGATTGTACAGAGTTTAGGCTACAATAGCGATACAGAAAATTGTTTGCTAAATTGTAAGGATGTGGATTTTCTGTTTGACTATGTTTGAATGGATTTGTGGACGTCTTGTGTATGCACCATAAACTGTTTCGTCTTTCAGCGGCTAAATCAATGTTAAGCACTCAATGGGCGTGTGTGTGTGTTTTTTGTGCCCAGGCATCGTTTCAGAGGGTCATGCTCCACTGACTGCTCTCTGGAAGACAGTGGGGCCCGCAATTGTGGCCCATTAGTTCCTAGCCCGGGCTCAGTCATGCAGAGTGCGTTTGTGGATGGGGGGGGACGCAGGGGTGAACGGCAGTATCAGTGTCCCATACCTGCGTGACTGCTCCGACCGGCGATCCAGATGACCCCCGGTGACCCCCGGTGAGCGCACACATCACACGCGCCTTACCTGAATGTTACCTCTGCACCAGCCCAGTCACCTGTGGACACTATGGGTCATAAAACAAGGCGGCTATCATAAAGTGTTGTGAAAGAGGAATCCAAACTAATCTGTAAAAAGAGGGTAAATTACTGTACTTTGTGGTTACAGAACAGAGCAGAGTTTTTGATACTCTTTTTCTTACCCCAGCTGCCAGCTAGTCATGGAAAATCACTGGTTTAAATTTGTGTTGACGACATTAGCCTGGGTATAAAGATTAAATAAACACAATGCCCTTGTAATTCAGGTCAGGAGTTCACCCATTTTGTCTGGCATACCCCTTTTATTTTGTTTTTGTAGAACTGATTTAATTTACAATGAACTGCAACAATGCAACATAATAAGTGCAATGGAGTGGTAGAAGCCAAGGCTTATCAAAGCCCTGCTCCCAGAAGAAAACATTTCAACAGTGTTTTTTGATCATATAATTTAAAACATTATTGTGTAATTAGCCACCATCATGTTGAATCACTTTCTGCTGCCAAGTGGTCAGATAAAAATGGAAAAAAGCTGTTTAGTGTTGAAAATAACATTCAAATAATGTTTCATTCTATTGAAGCAAAAGTATAGGAGCGCTCGCCGGATCAAAATGTATAAGAAATCTGGTGCTCTTCAAGATTCAAAAAAGGGCTAAAAGTTGCTCACAATGAGAAAAAATCCGTGGCACTCAGGTTGCTGCAAAATGTATTTCTTTTCCTATTTGTTACGCCAACGCGTTTCAACTCGTGGTCCTCGTCAGGGCAGTAGATGGGCAATGTTTCATTCTACTTCATTTCATTCATTCCTTTAAGCACCAAATGATTCTTTTTTGCATGTGTGGGAAATCAGTCAGTGCTGAAAGAACCGACTCTGGCGATTATTCACAATTCATAGAACCCTAGTTACATGCATAACATTTATTCTGAAATCACTAGTACTGCTAAGAGCTTAAAAAAAGAGGAAAAGAGAACCGCATCCTGGACTTCCAAAGAGTACAAAAACACAGAGGTGCTCTTTGAGGTAGGGAAAGTAAAAAAACAGAAAAACCAAGGCACTCTCTGGTAATGTCTATGGGCCATCATAGCCCCAACGCCTTTCAAGGCCTTCATAGGGGGACAGGTGTTTGTCCCCTGAAATAATAAAGGCATTTGAACTTTACCAGAGACTGCTAAGAGCTGGTTTGTCCCAGAGATTCCTGTAGCTTGCCCATGGTTGAGAAAGACTGTTTTAAGCCCATGATATATTCATGTCATTGATACTAGTTATAACCCTCCCTTGTTCTTTAAACCTTTAGTTGTATTTTTGAAAACATAATACACAGGCTGCTGCGTGCCTCTCTCACATTCAAAATCATGTCAATAGTATCATGCACTTATCTAATTCCTCAGTGACACATGATTTATTTTTGTAAAGTAAAAACCAGGTAAATGAACTGAAGGGTGACGCAGGAAAAGGCAGGGGTCAGAAAAGGTCATTTTGAGTGCTTACACTGCCCTCTTGTGACCAAATTCAGACTGCAAAATTGATCCTCATCTCCATGTTTCTTTATTTAGTTACTAGCTTTCTTATTTTTTGGCTTTCTACCTTTAGCCCAAGCCTTACATGGAAATATGTGCACATTTTTACACATGACTCATGTAGGTGAAGCGGACAGTGGATGTTTGTGCTGTGCACTGAGCCGGTGCTGCAGCTCCCCTGCAGCCAGTCACTGAAGTCCTTCTCATAAAGACTTGACCTGTTTTATAGCCTTATTGCCCAACATCACATGCCTTCAGTCCCGGGATATGATCTCAGATAAAGCCAGAACGAAAGTATCGAAGCACTCTTCCTTTAAGCTATTCATCCAGGTGGTGGCGAATATTAGGCTAAGAATAAAATGACCAGGAAGCTTTTTGAAAATACTGTGTCAAACTTCATAAAAGCTACAAATGATAACAAAAGGGTAACAACAAAAGAAATGATTTTGATGATAATAATAAAAATCAAAGTGACCTTTTTACATTGCAGTTTTATAAATCAAGTCTTTATGATAAGCTGATTGCCTTATCCTTGACAGCAGCACTTGGACATGGCAGTAAAGCATTATGAGGTGATGGTCCATAAAAGGTTTGGCTCAGATAAGGTGTTTTGGTTTTGGGTGTCAATCGGTAACTTCAGGGGAGCACAAACTAATACAGCCAAGATGACACATATGTTTCCATAATGAAGTCTCGAGGGGACGTCGGCTACATAACTGATATAATTGAGGGGAATAAATGGCGCAATGTGCAAGTTTTAGACGGATGCAACAGACGAGGCCATAAATATGACGCGGCCCATTAAAGGCTGCGATCTTTGACCTCATCCTCACTTAGTCATCACGTATTGTGTTTGAAGATCTGGAAGAGCTTCAAGTAAAATTGCATTTCCACTCCACCTGTGTGATAAGATGAGTTCAATCTTAATAATACAGTGCTGTGCAAACTATCAGAGTCAAAACACTTTCATTCAGCCACAAAACCTGGGCGCGACAAAATATTACAGCCGCCAAGATGGTGCTTAGATGTGGAAGGAGTATGATACTATGATACATTTGTGCATTAAATACTAAACGAAGGACACCACTTTATCAACCAATCACTCCACTGTAAACACCTATTCAGTATATTCATCTGCACTGCCAACTCTGATAGAGTATTTTATTTTAATTTTCATATATCATCCAGTTCAGTTCACGTTTTTTGGTTGGATCTTTCTCTGCCTAGTGTTTATTTTTATTTTATTCAGTGTACATAAGATATGTTTATACAGGTTTATAGACGCTAAGAGACATTTATTTTATTCTATTCTATTATTATTACCTGTTTGCAAACTTATTTTCTTCTGTGATGGCACATTTCCAGACTTTTGGCACCCCCCTGTGTGATCTTATCTTAAGAGCTGTTGTAAGAAGTACATTTCTCCATTGTGAGATCAGTAAAGTCTTATCTTTGCAAAACAGCATGTCCTACTCAATACTAGCACAGTAATTAAAGTATATTTAACCTATTGTGAAACAAAACAAACTATAAACATTTTGTTGGTCAAAAACTACCAAATGTTTTGAACCTTTTCTCCACCTGACAAAAAACACATTAACATGAGCCACACAATCATCTGTAATATTCCACTTTCTGAAGAATGTGCCCACTATTGCCCCATGTGCTAATACTGTTTACTCTGGTCCTGCAACAGTCACAGGGAAATGTCCCCTTTCTAATCTCCACAATGGGCCATTTAATGAGTTTAATGGCATATGAGCGATACCACACCTGCAGTAAAATAACAGACTTCCCGCATCGCAGGGCAAGTCTTCATGGCAGTCATCTGTTCGAGGGAAACCATTAGAACAAACTGCTCTTGGGTGCAGCAAATCAGACCAGTCAGTCGTTGAAAGGAAATAGCCTTGGGGTGCCCTGTGGAAGGACGAAGCATATTATATACTCCCCTATCACACCATAATCAACCAGGATAGTACAAAAGGAATTATGTATTTGTGACATTGAGTCCAATTGATTTAAATAGTGGGCCTTTATTGAGGAAAAAACAACAACAAAAAAACACTTAACTTCCACTTAAAGGCACTATTCACCTTATTCATCCCCGCCCACTTTTGTTGTAAAAGCATTTCCTGTTTGTCTTAGCACTTCCTGTAAGCTGGGGTTTCCATTGTTGTCAATGTAAAAGAGTGAAGAAAATAAAATGAGAATGAACAAAAAACTTTTGCGCAAAGGACATACATTATTGTGGCTCAAGTTTAGTTTCAGTGGAAGAACGACACCTAAAATATATTTTTTTGAGATATAATCACTTACTTTTTGTTGTCTCTCATTGGCTCATTGGTCTGTGAGGAACTCTAAAGGACCAAAGCTGATGGATATATTTAAACAGCTGCTTGTTGTAAATGTTACATGTTTCACCAATAACAAAAATCAAAGCCAATATCAGCTCAAGGCAGACCTGCAGTTTGACCATCAACACAAGATGGCGGCCCCCATTGCAACTTCCTGGATAAGGTGAACACCTTTATACGATATATTTTTTCATTTCAAATAATAAAGGAGGGAGCGAGTAAATTAAATTGATAGTTGTGGTCCAAAATCACTTTCCAAATACATTTCTAAAATACCATTTCTTCATAGATATGAGTTTATAAGCACATTTCACCACTTACGGGGTCACCTTTTAGGGTCACTGTTGCAGAAATGCAAGAATACCAGCCTGCAGACTCATGACATGGACAGAAATGCTTTAAATTTAGATGCACAGTAATATTTCCACAAATGTCTACAATATACTACAAGTCTACGATATACTAAAGGAGGGCAAAATTCCACAACTAGGAAAAAATCATGTATAATGCCTTTCAGTGGCTAATTTGTTAGTCATGAAACATTTGTTCAGCTTATGCAGCCCTCCATCTAGTGGTCATTAGGTGGAAGCTCAGGCAAATGATGTTGAATAACTTTACTTGAAACAAAAAAAAAAAACACAAAATGAAATCACAATTCCTGGTTTTACTTTCCGAATAAGCCTCATCGGTGAATCATGATTCTTTGTTAGTTCCGGTGCAAATCTGCTTTCTTCAAACTCCTGTAAGACACCCTTGACACGAAAGATTGGTTTTCTAGCATTCAGTGTGCAGTGGGTTGAACTGAAAAGTGGAGGCTTCTGCAGTGATTAAAGGTGCTTTCTGAAAAACTGCTTTTAACCTTTCACAGACTTATAATTATATACTGTGAGTAGGCTTTAATGGTCGCGCCACAGCAGGGACTGCACACACAATACGACTGATACACTCGCCAATTCTGTGGACATTATTGAGGCGGATGCCTTGATACCTTTTTAATAAGAAGAAAATCAGTGGATTTTTGAAAACGTTGACCATCTAAGCTTAGAAATGTCCAGCTGTATTTATTGACTGGACTTTATTTGTTACATTGGATAATTAAGACTTTTGTCCATTTTTAACATCCTTACATCCTTATTTTTTGTATTAAATTTATTGGCACATTATGTTCAATTCATAGACAATTATTTCAGAGAGCAAACTGCATAGATAGTTCATGTATTGTTAAAGTATTGGTGTTGATCAGTGTATTTAAAAGAAAGTAGCCTATGACTAAATTATGTCCTGGTGGCTGGAGAACATAATGAAAAGGTGTACCAGCGCAACTGATCCAAAATGTTCATCAGTACCCTTGGCTATTCCAGAATCCACAAAAAGTTGACAATTGAAATTCAGGAATACATATTAATGACAAAATATGGTTAATAAAAGTAAGTCTGCGTCATCAAGACCATATTGAACACATATGAGAGCTATTACTTGATGGTTTGTATTTTGAAAATGTGAAAACACTGAACATAAATAATGTAATGCACTTGTAAATATTGTAAATATTAATAATATGCCATCTTTTGGAACAACTGTATTGTATTTGTAAGGGCTGTAAAAAGAGACTAAACAGAGTGCAAGTGTAAAAGTAACGTAAGTAAAGTAAGGGGCAGATAACATAAGATTACTCTTCTTTCTGCTCCCTTTCATTCAAGCTGCATTCATTTGACAGTTTTGTTGTTTGTTTTTACTTGTGAAATAAATAAATAAATAATTAGAAAAAATAATTATACTTGTTAGCGAGGCCTACATTTCATTCTCAGTAACTTATGATATGAGAGAGTTTGACAAGGTCCAGATTATGATAACCATCACTGTTTCTTTTTTTGGTGTTCTAGTCGCCAGTGGTCAGTATCAAAATTGGTTCAAGGAAGGAACTGTGTGGAGCCGCCTACAGCTCTGTGAGGACACATCCACCACTGTGCTCTGTAGCTTAAAAATAATGCTGCACCTATTAGAAGGTGCCGGAACACACAGTATGTTACAGTTTGTTACGGCACCTACAACGATGGCCACCGATGACAGACAGGTAACCCTAATGTTTGGCGTTATTGGTGCACATTCAAAGAAGAAAGCATTATCAGCTCCTTATCTACGTGTTTAAATTACAATATCCACAGAAATTTGGCGCAAATCAGGACAAAACATGCATCTGCTGGCCAATTCTCCCATTTAATAATGCAAATTGTGCTTGCATCTGACTATCACCTTGAGCGCTGTGTGGGATTGATACAGTACAAGTACATTGAGGGAAAAATGAGAGATGCATGTTGCTGGAAGGGCTCTGACGCACGTCTTTTGTGTGAACTGAATCAACAGCAGGAAGCCAATCATTTCTGCTTTGCATATTTTTTTTTTTTCCTGCCGACGTCGCCAACCTGAAAACAAACCTGAATTCAGTTTATATGCCTGTACAGAGAGCAGTCACGGCAGGATCTCATTGCAGCAAGTTTGACCTCAGTCTGTGCGACTCCATAAATAATGTAATGGTCAGTAATCTTTCTAATATATCCGTCTTACTGTTGCGATGTCCTTGTTTGTGCGGACTTACAGTTTACACCAGGCTATCAAAGCAAGTACTTTAGTTTACCGTGGCCCCATTTCCATCAAAAGGCTAGTTTTGTGTGCAATCTTCGGAGTAATCTAAACTCTTTTGTAACATGGACTTCGAGCAGACCCCACTCAATTACTCGCCGTGGTGAATTCTGTAGATAGATCAGACCAGACAGAAAGTTGTCCATCTAAACTTTTTTTTCTCATAGTGGAATGAAATTTGTTTTGGGCTTCTAATAATTATGCACCACCATGACAATAAAGTAATTTTTTAAAAGACATAGTAGTGCTAGAAATGTGTTAGGGAAGTTAGGACTCAGTTTGGATCACAAAATTGACTTTGAATCGATTGAAATCTTTACATTTGAGAGTTTTGCTGAGCTCAAAGGCAATGATGTAGGCAACGACAGGCCCGGGGGTCAAATCCGGCCCTCCAGCATAGAACCTCTGGCTCCTGAGATGATTTTGGGAAATATTACTGCACAAATCAAAATACCTGTGAAAGTACTAAGTAAGTTAAAAAAATGCAGAAAATACTGTCAATTTCTCTAAAATGTCCAGGCAAAAATATCCTGCACTGTATAAACTAATCTAAAAATCAGTATCTTAGCTTGATTTGAGCATGTATTTTAGCATTATTGACCTTATTATTATACATATTTAACTCTTCAAGATATCAGTTGTTTGTGATGAATACCACTGTTATTTGTGGAAAGCTTTATTTTGGGGTACAATTGGGAGGTTCGGCCCTTGGTGTTTTGACTTCTCCATCTAGCACTTGCCTAACCCTGCTTTACATGGATTAAAAATAACTACGCTTCTATTTTCTATTGAATAAAATACAACCCAAACCAGTGGTAAGTCAACAAGTATTTTTTTTTTATTTCATCGAGTTTATGATTTTGGTTTTGTAGCAACCTACTGGATAACTCTAATGAAGTGCAATTTTAACCCAAGCTAGTTACATTTTGAGCAATTACAGGCACACAGTTTGTGCAAATTTAACAGCATCTGAATGGTTCCTACGTAAACAGCGAAATCACATGCCAGAGAAACTAAAAACTAAAACATTTTACAATAAGACGGTACTTAAGGAAGACAGCCCTCGAAAACAAGTCACTTCTAGAGATCCACGACTAAAACATCGGAGCCACGCCAGTTTCAACCACAGCAAGTCTGTCGTGGTCCAACTACAACTTAGCTACGACACCCAGAACACTCTAGCGACCTCAAGCGATTTAACTAATATGAATATTGACATGACAAAAATGCTCTCAAAAATTAATTTACAAGACAACAAGGTCCAACAAGCCATTTGTGAATCTCTTCTCAGAAGGCCTTTGTATTTTATTCATGTCTGGCAGTCAACATTGGCATAACAACAAAACAATTAGTTAATGCAACTGAAGCTATATTAGACAATAAATTGAAAGACACATAATCAACAAAATATATTTCCCATAATTGTATAGCAACCACCAAAAATAACAGCTAATAGAAACATAAATATTACATCCATAAACTGATATATCCATTGAAATAAAAGTCCAAACATGCATTTTGTATGACTGTTGAGTTGGGACCTGTGTCGTGTAACAGGCGTTGGTCTGAATGAGCCAGTTGTTTTCACAGTGAGACTTTTTAAAGGACTTCATGGATATTGGTTGGATGTGCCTGCCACACTCTTTACAAGTGTGCTTAATTGCTTTCCTAGCAGCAAAACGTCATTTATCACTTCCTCCCCTAAACTTATCATAAACACATGCATTTAATGTTTGTTTTTAACTAATTAAATGTTTAACTTAACACTCTGCTCAAGTAAGGAGCTTCTTTTCGTGGTCTAAACATCTGGCATTGGTCAGGTGAGTGAATTGTTCTAACTGGTGCACGCAGTACATTCTCACCATCGGACTCAACAGATGGGAGATTCAGGACTTTTTTTTTCTAAGGAAAGCATGTGCACCTTACATTCTAGGCTCTCCTTTTATACAATCAAGGGCCGCATTTTTCACATCCTTGAATTGAACAGCAATAACAGAAACTACTTCAGTTGCATTCAAATGGCAACTATTTAAACGTAAACTTACTGTAACATACATATTTAATATAGTCCATGCAACTGCGCACGGCTGGTTTGCATTGTTATGGTATGTCATTATCAGTGTATGAGAGACATCAGCCACCAGTGCATTTCTCATCATGGGTACTCCTTCAACATCTTGCAAAGGTCTCACCCAGACTTGAAAAGCAAAATTGCCACTTGGCCTAAGTAAAAGTAAATGAAATGCTTGGTCTCGTGAGTCACATAGCTGCCGAAGTTTCTCCCGACAATGCAGTGCCAGGTTGGGTTGTACTTCTTGTCAAATTCCTGCAACAAGATAGGAGAACCGAAATCAGTGGTATGGCCCACCATAAAGTTTAGCAGAGATTATTTTTCACTGTGTAGCCACATTAAACCATTTCTGAATGAGACATTAACAATGTATTCAAGGCTTTTCTCACTGACTTTTTCTTAAATGGGCTCGACTTGTGTTATGGACTCAGACTTGCACATTCATAACTTGAACTTGTAGATTATAAACTTGGGCATGACTCAAACTGACCCACTCAGACTTGGACTTGAACAATGACAACTTATAGGTAGGGTTGGGTACCGTTTTTTCCGATACTAGTACTGTAACGATAACGGTACTTGAAAGATACCTATACTAAACTAGACTAAAACTGGTCATCTAGAATCATAAAACAGAACTATAAGGGTACATTTATTCCATAAAAGACTATTTCTTTTCATTAAAAAAATATAATTTATTTGAGCTGAAACAACCAATTAACTTTGTTTAGGACCGGCCAGGCATCAAAACTTGCCATCTAAAAGTAAAATAAATTTCTGGTACATTTTTCCTACCCAATACCATACTGGTATCATTTAACGGTGCCCAGACCTACTTGTGGGGAACTTGCACTGTAAAAAAGATTCTAGAACAAGAGTAGGCTACTAGGTTTGTTAATGTCAAGCTCAGGATCAGAACTGAAATATTTAATTTCACAACACTGAAAAGATGAATGAGGGCTTTGACTGTGGGAAAAACATGTTTTGGGGCCTGCCCCAACCACTAACTGATACTTTTGAAAGATAGCTTTGAAATGAATAGGGAGGGCACCAAGAGGATCTACTGTTTTTGCATATGATGTACATGGACTAGGCTATCTGCATAAAGTGAGGGCTGCACTGTGACGTAACATTTAGGCTTGTGCTTCCCAGCAAGAAGGTCCTGGGTTCGATCAGGCCGGACAGGGCCTTTCTGTGTGGAGTTTGCATGTTCTTCCCATACTTGTGCGTTCCTCTACCACTAAACATACACTGTGCAATAGGCCAGGATGAATTAGTGTGTTGTGAGTGACTGTGGGACAACGGATGGAATATAGGCCCATGCAATACGGCATGGCGTGTTTACATGCATGTGCCCCACAGTGCTCATTAACATGCAAACAAATAAACAAGTGGCTAGTGTCCCTCACCTTTTTGATGTAAGCTGCAATGTCCTTCTCTATGTTGTACTTCTCCATGGCCTGGGTGGCACAGTCCACGGCGTCCTGCTGCATGTCCTCGGACATATCAGCGTTTTTGATCACAGCTTTTCTGTCAGTCATGATGAACACGATGATGGGAGCTGGTAATGACAACAGAGTGCGCTGAAAATTAACACTGCACGTGGAGGGGATGAGGGGGTGTAGGCCAGGCGGTTAACAGCGGCACTCGAGCGACCATCTGTACGCCTGCCCTGTGTAGGATGCGGTCCCTTTGTGCGCCAAATAGATACAAAATCTAGGTAATTTGGCCCCGTTGGAATAAGACTTGAGCTGCACATAGATTGGCTGCGTAAGTTGATACAGGTGGAGTTATATTACTTGGCAAAATCACTTTCCGATAAAAGCAGCCACTGCATTGGGAAACACGTCATCCAATGTCGTTTTAACGACATGGCACAAAACAAGGCAATAGCGATTAACTGAGAAAAGCACATCAGGAAATGGAATACAAAACAATATTAAATCGAAAGCAAATGTGTCAACCATGCAAGTTGGTGTTATTTTATTATTAGTGCAGCCACTCACCTTAACTGAGACACTTGTCAAAGCTTCAATATCAGCCTTGCCCAGGAAAGCTTTGATAATGCTGCTGGTAATTGCTATTAAAAGATTTACACAATAAGCATGTAGGTTGTCCCTCTGCTCTGCTCCAAATGCTCCCCGCCCTCTGCTGCATGCTTATTGGCTACATCGCAGCCTCCCAGTGTGGTGCAAGCCTTTTCTCCTGCTCCTCTCTGTCGGCATCTTATTTCATCCCACAATGCATCATTCACGGCGTGCACCACCGACTGGGGGAAAAGGGAAGCGGAGCCATGGTGCTGCTTCTGCGCATAACTACCTACTATACATGTGGCTGGGATAGCTCGAAAATACACATGTAGGTTATGTGATTCATTCACAGTCATCATCTTAGTGAGCTGCAATAGAGCTTTAACTGTTCTAATATATAATAACTAAAAAAAATTAAAGAATGAGACAATTGAAAAGATTTTATTGTTTTATTGAAAATGCTGAGATAAAGATCAAACAAAATGAAAATACCAACCACTCCCAAATAAACCCATTCCCAACCAGCCCAATTTTTCATACCAGACATCTACGACTCCATCCTTTGATCCAACTACTCCATCCTGTGATCCAACTTCCTGGTCCTCTGTTTCGTTTTCTTCTAATTAAGAGCCATTTAATCTTTGACACTTTAGATGGGGTCTACTGTTCAGGGGATCCATTATTAAGTTCTGAAAATCAACTGATATGAATCCTGGAAAACTGATCCCGATCCGAGCTGATCCATCCTTGCCCTTCCATCCTATCCCTTTCCTAATCGATCCACTCATCCAGCTCCAAGGATTGGGATCCACTGAGCCACTCCTCCACTCAAAACCTTGAAATACCAGGAAGAAAATCAGAGGCAGACTGTTAGAATGGTGTCAATGGTGGGCCCTAACCTGCCATGTTGAAAAAAGCTATAGCTATCTCTACTATTTTCTGACATAAAAATGTACAATTGTGAACACTTGGGTCGAAGTAGAAAGCTTTTGCAACAAAAGTTTAAATATTACATATGACATCAAAGATGTTACACTTACATCACAACACACTTGTTCTAGGACTGCTTA
This sequence comes from Lesueurigobius sanzi, assembly GCA_900303255.1. Lineage (NCBI taxonomy): Eukaryota > Metazoa > Chordata > Actinopteri > Gobiiformes > Gobiidae > Lesueurigobius > Lesueurigobius sanzi. Next base: position 47,055 of record OMNZ01053141.1, read on the forward strand.
TTCTGTCAAAGGTCAGAGTAGCAAGTATAATATTTTAACAAGTACAGAACATATGGCTTCAGTAAGTATGACATGCATGATAACAAACCTATTAAAGCATTTGAGTTATGGAATGAAGCGTACCATTTCTTTGACCTGATTCCTCCTGAATTAGATGTCCTATCCTGACCATACAAATGAAATGTGCTCCACAAGGGTTTATTCCAAATCACTTTAATCCTTCTCTGCAGATGTCTAAAGGAAGACACAAGGGTAAAATACAGTTAAGCACTGGGCTTACCACCAACATGACCCACCCCAATATTGAGGCAGTAAAATAAAAAGTAAAAAATTTAAACACTTGCAAAAACATTGAGTGCGGCTTATTTTGACTCAACATTTTTGAAGTCAACAGCACAATTTTTTATGTTGAGACAAAAAAGGGGGAGACTAGGGGAGGGGGAGGTGAACGCAAAAGACAGATTGAGGGGGTAGAAAAGGTGAAAGGAGAGAGCTGCAGACCAATCAGCCAAAACGACATTGGGACATAGAATGCAAAAAATAAAAAATTATAGCTGACAGCTGAAATCTAAGAGGTAAAAACAGAAGGGTATAACACCAAGAGGGGAAAACAGTTGTAGTTTCAGGAACGGGAACGAGATCGGCTGTGGCGTGGCGAGTAGCGTGGTGATCCTCTCCCGCGGCCTCGGGAATTGCTGCGACTGCGGCTGGCGCTGCGACTGCGGCTTCTGCTTCGACTTCCACGGCTGCGAGACCGAGACCTCCCGTAACTGGGGCTGCGAGGACCGTCTAATTTCACACGAATGTAAGCGGTCTCTCCCTGGCAGACACAAGAGAACTTGACATTGACGAGGCAAAATTCGCAGTCCTTGTGGAATTGCCACCATTGAACAGGACTAAGAGTGCAGCACACCTGTTGCTTTTTTACCAGTACTCACCAAATAGAGCAAAGAAACAGTTTCCATGACAATCAATCAAATCAGTGAACATACCTCGTGTGAGCGGAATTTGGTGTTGTCCAGCTTTCGAACAGCATAGGTCATGTCTTCTTTGCGCACAAATTCTACCACTCCAGTTCCATCTCTGTAAACATCTGCATAGCAAACATCTCCTGCTTCACGCATATGGTCCTTCAGATCCTGCCAGCTACCACTCTGTGGAAGACCTGAACAATACAACAATGTCAGACAAGCAAAAACATCACAAAGTGCTATATTTGTATATTCATATTTGAACATAAAATATTTCCAATCTTCAGATAAAAATGTTAATTCTCCTTAATAGTCTTGCTTACCTGACACTACGACTCTGTATTCAGAGCGCCTGGACGGAGGTCCATATCTGCCTCTCGGGGCACCGCCTCCACCGCCACCACCACCACCTCCTCCTCCGCCGCCGCCACCACCACCTCCTCCACCACCACCGCCGCCGCCACCACCACCAATCCCTCCAAAACCTCCTCTGGAGCCTCTCCCGCTGCGAGGAAACTCCACACGAAGTCTGTAGCCATCGTAGTCATAGCCATCACGCCCATACACCGCATCGTCTGCGTCCCTGTAAGACGGTTCATACACATACAACAAACATGAATCAATGGGATGAATTTAACTGTTCCTGCCAGCCACCTTTCTCAGTCATGTGTCTTTTGCTGCCCACCAAAGCCTCTGATTGGTCAGAGCATAGAGATATAGAATGTTTTGATTTGAATTGCTTGCAGCAACCCAACCCTGACCAATCAGAGGCTTTGGTGGGCAGCAAAAGTCACATGACTGAGAAAGGTCTATAAGGCCCAAGATGTTAACAGAGACACACTGTGGTGAAGTATTAAACTGACGAGGGGACTGGTAAATGTATAACTCCTCAAATTAGTTCAGTGGTTCACAACCTTTTCTCCTAGAAGCCCCCTCTGCTCAGGCTGGAAACAGGCCCGCCCCCCCAGTCCTAAACCACAGGCCTCATTAATGCACGAATACAATTTTTGTTTATTGGTTTTCAAACCAATAAACAGAATTTGGAGTGTTTTCTACACATGCAGTCCTTTCTTAGTCATGTTTGGTCTTTTTTTTTCTATTTAATTGACTCCAAAAATATCTCTTATGGTCGAACCCTCTGACCAGACAAAGCTCAGGGCCCCCCTGCAGTTCCAGGGCCCCCTTATGGAGGCCTGCGCCCCAAGTTGGGAACCTCTAAAGCTAATGCCACAAATCCATATCAGCCACCAGGTCATGTCAGTGTTTTTAGAAATATGTGCACTATACACTATCTCTAACCCGCCAATAAATGCACCAAAACACATTTCACAAAAGCGATTTAGAAGCCCGTCACCGTTGAAGTTTTAGGGGAGCACGTTAGTAACAAAGGTACTACCATGATGGGCTCAGGGGGCTAATTGCTAAAGGTTAGCAAATCCTTATATTACCTTGGATCTTCAAACTCTATGAAAGCAAAGGGTGGGCCTCCTCTCCGATTTTTCAAGTCGATGTCTCGTATCGTTCCATATTTATAAAACACGTCCTCCACGTCTTTGGTGCGAATATCAGGGGGAAGATTTCCAACATAGATTCTGCAGTCGTTGTTTCCAGCGGGGCCTCGTACAACACCAGACATTTTGGCTAACACTTAGCGTGCTGCCAAAGATAAACGGCTCAGCTTAAAATCCCCTCAACAGCAGATATAAAAACTCTGTTTGCAAAGCTGAAACCGAGTGCTGAAAAAGGCACACTGAAGACAAAAATGTATGTAAAAAAAGCTTTGAATTTGTTGCAGATAATCGACGCGGCGTCTTATTCTGTCCACGCTCCTTCGCCGATGTGCACACACCGGAAACACTGCGGCTGCAACTGCTACATCCGCCACACAAAATAGTGCATAGTCGCATGTCACGTGACGTTATGGTTTATGTATTGTATGTACATGTGTTTATCTGAAAAACTATTTATGTGGAAAAATTCACTAGTTTGATGGCAGATAGCAGGACACGTGCATGTAATAAGAATAAATGTAGGCTAATGCAAATTACATATGAATAATTAAATTATATTTTTATTATGAAATAGATAGACCACCATAGTGGCACGGCATGATTGTTTTACCTATTACTTTACCAGTCAGCAGTTGATGTTGTAATCTCTGGCTGATCTTTGCATTTTTTCTTTTATACAGGCCAATTTTTATCTTGCATTAGCCTATTATTATTTGCCTAGCGACAGAAATAACAAACCAAATTTATGCACAGGTTTATTACTTTTCATTTTCAACAGTTGGCATATTTTCCAAAGATTCAGAGCAGTATCCATTATAACTGTTCATAAGAACAGTGGCACAAGAACACAAAGCTTGCACAAAGCACTTCAGTATACATAGATGGAGCCATAACTGCGTTGTCCAGAATCAGCGTGGTTATCACTGCCAGCATACTTCCCCTGACTTGCAAGGCTGTTAATCTGGAGGCAGAAAAAAATGTTTAAAATCCAGTAAGCATATTTTTTAAATTTAAATTTATTTACATATTTATTTGTTGATATACCTCTGCTCTTTTTATAAACTGTTCAGTGGCAGTTTTCTCATTCTCCTTGTGCCCTCTCCAGGCTCTGAGGGCTGAGGCCTGAAGGGCACGCCCATAGGAGAAGGTCAAGACCCAGGGCTTAGGAAGAGGACAGTTGTTGATGGCATTGAGGTGAACAGACGCTTCCTCTTCACTCTGACCACCGGAAAGAAACGCCACTCCTGTAGGTAAGAAGAGTGCATTTGTAGTTAAAGCTCTGGCTCTAGTAGTGTATAGTTTCATTGTAAAATAAGGCTTCCCTGTGACTGCTGGAGGGACAGTACGGCGTATGGCAGTGAGTGTGGCCATCGCGACCTCTTCTGGGCTGTACTTGGTGGAGCAGGTGTGTCCAGGGGTCACCATGTTGGGCTTCAGGAGACTTCCCTCCAGGTAGATGTGATGCTCAGACATGGCTTTGTAAACTGCTGCCAGGACCTGCACTCCACACAGTCAAAGTTAATTAGAGTAAAACAAAACATAAAACAGACAGACCCACCTTTTCTGTGACCGATTGACAACGTTTCAGATCATGATCCCCATCTGGCAAAATCTCAGGCTCAATGATGGGCACAATGCCTTGCTGGAGAAACAAAATCATTTTTTTTTCATTTTATTGTACTCGTGTTACAATATAACATCGAGTAGAAAGCAATCCAAAAAGCCTGACCTGCTGACAAATACTAGAGTAGCGTGCAATCACATTAGCATTCTCTGTGATGGCCAATTGAGAAGGATTGGTGTCACTGATCTTGAGCACACAACGCCACTTTGCAAAAACAGCCCCGTCTTTTTTGTACTGTGCACAGCGCTCCGACAAGCCATCAAGACCTACAATAGACAAGACTCATTAGTTCTTGTTCTTCTCAATTAAATGAACACAGTGGACTTAACCTTGTGTGGTAGTCTCCCCACAAGTCCCCGCCAGAGGAACGACACCCTTGTCAACCTAAGAGTAAGAAACCCGTAGAAGTTTATAAATGATTTCAAAACAGATGACAGCGGAAACAATCGAGACCATCACCTTGACCCCAATCATGATTCCTCTATCCCTGATCATTTTGACAAAGGACACACCGCCATCCGAGTGCTGATAGAGAGTCTCGTGGAAAAAGATGACTCCTCCAATGCAGCCGTTTATGCGGTCGTCTGCACCGAACAAGATTTGCCTGAACTTTCTGCGGTTCTCCTCAGTGTTCTCCACTCCCACCTGGGCCAGTCGTTTACCCATGCTCCCTGCAGATCAAACATGCCAAAATCAATAACTATACCTCTCATTGTTATTTATTTAATCCATAACAAACAGAACTTCAAATATGGGGGAAAATACTAATTACACAGTACAAATAGACAGAATATTACACTAAAGATGTGTCACACTGCAGAGGGCTATGTTACAGCCTCCGCCAACCACAAGACATTTTTACAACAGGAAAAAATGTATACAGAAATATAGTTACTGACCAACAGACTCATCAGCTGCCAGAATGCCCTTCCCTGGAGAAACGATGCGGAGGGCAGTCTCATGCAGTTCCCTCTTTTGAGCCTCGGAGAGTGCTGGCATCTTGACAGAGCTGTTTGACCACAATATTGTCATCACATATTATATGAAATGGTCAAACTATAGTATTTTTCACGTTCTCAATTCAGCAAAAATATTACACTGTATGGTATATATTACTATACTACTGTACATGCAACCTATAAGTATTGAATACTCCGAATAAAATTAGGGCTGGAGGTCTTACCTGAGAAAATAAATCAATTATAAAAGTCCAGATCTGGGATGAACACCGACAGCGTTGCCTTGAGTTTGTACTGGGCTTATAGTATGTCGCCCACTGCGCCCACACCTCTAGGCGGGACTTGTACGCCCACTTTTGCCCCAAATAAAGCCAATATTTTGATGAATCGCTGTTGATCTTTTTACAATATTTTCAGCATATTAAAGACTTTGGCCCGCTTTCACATCTAGAATTCTTCAGTTGGCTTTAGTTTGGTATATGCACTCATCAGCCAAGTTTTATGTCGTTTTTGTGCAAACCCCACATTTTTATCGATCCTTTGCATGCAGTACAAATAAAAAAAAATTGTGCATACGCCTAATTTATAAACTTATTTTAACTCCCCAGCCATACTTTACCTCTGCATGAGCTATTTCTATTTTAATTAGCAAAAGCACGCCCTGAGGAAATGTTCAGTCTCTCGATAATTTGATCCTCACTCTTGAATTCACTGGGGTCTTTATGTCTCAGAGCAATCCATGCACTTGGTGGCTTGTGAGCTTTAATCTGTGAGGACTGCAATTAGATAAGGGTAAAAATAGAAGTATTAACACAGTCAGTGTATTATAATATTTTGGAAAAAGTTGGACTATACTTTATTTAGATTTGATGTGAGTAATCTTAATCACACTATAAAATGCTCATGGTTATGGTTATTCCTCATCTAACTCTGCTCCCCCTGCCATGTTTTGTTACTAGACACTGCAGGCAGAACTCAATTTCTTCAGTTTTCAGATTTTTGGCCAGTTTGCTCTTGTTCTTTTGTGAAGCACTTTGTGACTTCTCTCATCTGTGAAAGGTGCTATTTAATAGATTTTGCTTGCCTCGCATTTCTCCATACAACTACATGGGAAATCGCAACTTCAATGACCATTTTCTCGAAATGCACTTTTCAACATTTAATTCCTAGTCTGATTTATTGTGAGTTTTGAACCCTCCCAAAAAACAAGACAAAATTTGAATTTTACATATTCTTTCACTAACAAGTTTATTCAAAATCCGCTCAGGACAAATCTTTGTAACCATCTATTTAAACCTGACTCTAGCCAATAGTTAGATGTTGTTGCTGAAAATATTGGCCATTTTTACACATAAAATGCCTTATCATTATCTGAAAATTACTGAAAATTTGCAATATATATAGTTTTTTGTCACATTTTCAAATTAATATCAAAAATAATTTCACCTACAGTGTCTCAACTTATGTGTCTGGTATTAGAATAACTGTTTAAATGATTTGTGCGCTTTATGCTTTTTACTGAATCTGATACTTGCACAATATACTGATCTATGCAGGTCTATAATGCAATTTTGTTATCTTTAACAATAAACAACTCGGCGGCACGGTGGCAGAGTGGATAGCGCTCTTGCCTCACAGCAAGAAGGTCCTGGGTTCGATTCCCGGCCCGTGTGGCCTTTCTGTGTGGAGTTTGCATGTTTCTCCCCGTGTCTGGATGGGTTTCCTCCGGGTGCTCCAGTTTCCTCCATCAACCCAAAACATGCACATTAGGCCCCAGCGGCAAAGAAGGATGGGTCAAATGCAGAGGACAAATTTCCCTATGGGGACAATAAAGTTCACCTTAACCTTAACTTAACCTTAACTGAATAAAGGTGGACAATATATCGTCTCCAAGATAATATTGAAATTGTTGTTTGGAAGATATGCAAATTTACAATATTGAGTATATCTCCATGTCAAGAAATGTCAACGCCAATGTCAAGAAATCAACAAAAAGCTGCAAAAACTACTGCTAATAATGAAAAAAATGAAATATACTTGATCTGTAATCACTCAAAATATGGGCTTATAGTGCTTTTTCAGCACTTTTGTGGTTTATTCGAGACAAGTATCTTTTTGTCAACACAACGATCTAAATTAAGATGTTTGCAAGCACATTTTTACATATTGTTGACAGCTTGCAAATATATTGCTTGGTTGTCGTTATCAAGAATATCAAGATACAAATTTTTCTTTTTAATTGTAAAACTAAACCCACAAATAGATAGATACTTTTTTGGAGAAATTCACTTCAGACGAGAGCATCACAGCAGCGCAACCCTTTCATACGCGCCCCTCTATTAATCCCTTTTATAATTGTAATAGTCCAGTGCTTTATGATTCAAATTTTCTTACCCTGTACACATCATTTGTTTAAAGTCCTTGCAGCAATGTTGTATTGTGTACATATTGTTCGCTAGCTCGGCCAGTCTATAGTAAAAGCTATTAAAAGAACATTGAGAAGACTTCTTTCTTGAATTGTGGGTCAGTGTGTCTGTGAATGAGATGTGGGTCAATGGACTGGCTGCCACAACACAGACATGGTGGACCTATCAAAGACAAGGGCCTGAGAGGGAGGTAATGTCCTTTGGCAGAAGCAGGAGGAGATACCATTTTAAATATAGGCTGCTTCAAGGAGTGCGGCAATTATAGCCTACATCACATCTCGCTGGGACCCGTGCAATTCCTCTGTCACCCAATTAAAAACATTTAATAATACTGGTCCTCAATTTGCTGTCCTATTAAGGTTGTCCTCAATAGATTTCAGAGTGTTCTTCTAAATGGGTCATGCCAAGACAATGCAACAGAATATATGGCTTGAAATGGCAGGTTATATAATATTTGAGTAAAAGATTAGTTACATAACACAGTATTGATAAACTCTTTGCAAAACAAAAACGTTTTAAACTGGATTTGACAACAACTATTAACAAACTTTTGACACTATTTACTAACACACAAAGTTATGAGCATCCAGTGTCAAAGTCTATAGATCCAGGTTCTTGGTAGGTAAAGGCCAGGTGTGTTTTGGCTAACGATGGCGATCCTTGAGAAATGTATGTGGGTGAGTGATGGGCTTTATCATAGTCAAAGTTTTTCAAATAGTCCACTGTAAGGCCTCTCATTGCTTTGGCCGGCCAGTCCGGGTGATTCCTGATTTTGAGAAGAACCTCTACAGGCATCTTCTGCAGCATTTCAGAGTCAAAGGAAGTTCCTCTGAAGAATGCCTGCATTTGGAAACAGTCGAGGTTACGGAGGCGGTTCACAGGGTTTTTGGACAGGAGCTGTAAAAGAAGAAACAGATAGAATTAGAATCTCTTTTTGTTAATGTTGGTCTTGTTAAAGAGGGCCAGGAACATGTACAAACCTCAGTGAGTAATACAGTCAGGGCTGTACTGCAAGTGCTGGGAATAACATAAGGACACTGTCTGACCTGGTTCAACATGGCGATGTGGCCCGACTCAGGAGGAACTGGAAACTAACAACAAAATTAAAGTCAAGGCAGATTTTTAACACTTTATCTTCAGTGTGCACAAACTACAGGTCTCCTTACCTCACCAGTTGCCAGACAATACAGCATAACACCAAGTGACCACCAGTCTGCAGCGTGGTTGTACGGGCCTCCACTGAGAACTTCAGGGGCTGTCAAGACAACATGTTGATCAAAGTCATCACTACACTACAATTATTAATAAGATAAAATCTTAGTTTGTACCCATGTACTGGATAGTGCCACATATTGTAAATGTTCTTCCTCCTCGCTTCAAGCGACGGGACAGTCCAAAATCTGACAGGCGAAGATGGCCTGAAGCAGAAGCCATGGCAAAAGGATTATGATCCAACAGTTGCACTGGCAGTAAAAAAAAACTTACCATGGTCACTCAAGAGGATGTTGTCCATCTGAAATGCATAAACGGGGTTAATAATAATAATCATCATAATAAGGGAACACCACTATACAGTCACTCACACACTTCTTTCACACTTGCAAGGTAGATGAAGAACACAATGACAGTCTGCACATGCGGGAGGCAGGATTCGAAACGCCAATCTTTCGGTCATGAGACGACCCGCACTATATTACTCTGGCATGCCAATAACATCATTATAAAGTTTCAAGCTTATTCAGTGAAACTTGGCAAAATAACAAAAAATACTAACCTTTATGTCTCTGTGCATAATGCCAAAGTCATGTAGGAATCCTATAAAGAAAAACTGACTTATTATCTGTAGATTGACAGTAATTATAAAACACTATATTTAAATGTGATTTTATCTGCTTTCTTGTAATTTTATGAAATTGTGAAGCACTTTGAATTGCCTTGTGTTTGAATTGTGCTCTACAAATAAATTTGCCTTGCCTTACCCAGTGCACTGGCAATCTCTGAGGCAAAGAGCCGAATGTCGTCCTCTTCAAACTGGCTTTGTAGTAACCAGCAGGTGTACAGGTCCCCTACGCCACAGTAATCACACACTAACATACAAGATACACAAATAAAATACAAATGTAAAACACTATGTGACATGAACTAAATAATTGACATGATATAATAGAACACACTGAGAAAATATGAAATCACCAAAAAAGGTTCATGTATCAATCACTCTGCAGCAATCAGACCAAATTGATAATTTCCAGATTTTTAAATGAAAAAGATGAAATCTTGTTGTTTGTTTGGACAAACTCACTGATGAAGAGATGGTGCTGCGTCTGCCAGCAGTCCTGAAGGTGATGGATGAAAGGGTGTTTCAGCTGCCGCTGAAATGCAACAGTGACATCCAGTAAATGGATAAAAACTCAATGTGTGAATGAATAAAAGATGGGTTTGTGATCACTGTGAGAAATAAGGCCACCACAGTCTCCGTTGTTCAAGTGGCTGAATAATGACCAAATAGTTTAACTTGAACACTGCACTGTTTTAATCTTTGTTGAAAACCACTCCACTTTAACATGATACACTTATGTTACACTCTTACGTGAATGATTACTTCCTCTTTTGTCTGCTCCAATCCTCCATGGTTTAATATGCCAGACTTTGGCAGCACCTTGGACAAAAAACAAAAAGACATACAGAGCTCATAGTTTAAACCCAGAGAAAATAGGTAACACACAACTAACCTTTATAGCATAGACTTTGTCTATGGAAATGTCCTTTATTTTTAATATAGGCCCAAATGATCCTTTGGCAATAAATCCAAGAGCCTATCACAACAAAATATTAAGGCAGACACATTTTTAAGGCACAACTTATGAATTATTATTAAACGGTTTGTGATGCAGACTGTAGCCTACCTGAAATTGGTTTTGTCCAGGGAATTTACGAAGTGGGAACTCAGGCAGAAAGAGTGAGACGTAAGACTGTTGACTCTTGTTAATGTCAGAGAGTAGTCCTCCGTCGGTGGAAGTAGAGGTATTGGTGATGGGCAGTTGGACTGTCTGAGAGAATGGCGCACGCCGGGTGAGCCTGTGCGCCACTGACGCTCCAAAGTTTGAGAGGAGACTGAACCTGCGGTGATGAGCCGCGCCATCGGACTGTACAAGGTTAACATAAATTAGTCTACATTATTGAGCTCTTATAATGCTGTATATACATAACTGTACAAATATAGCCTAGCCTATACAATTCTTAGAATAAATAAACATGAACAATGTTGTAAATAACGATAGGACGCGCGCTGGGCAGGAAGGACACACGGCGCAATGGGCACTTAACAAATCAATGATTCTATTTTTACTTCACTCTGATTGCAGGCATTGGACAACCAGATAAATATCGAAGTTGTTTTAGCCTACAAATACAAAACAACAATATTTCATTCATGCATTAGTTATTCAAACTACGACAGCAGTGTCTGAATGCGCATGATGATGTTGTGGGCTACTCACGTTTTGTCTTCTGCTGTCGCCGTTGCCCATCACATCTTAAAACATACGGAGTGAACCGCGGGCTCCACAACAGTTGTCTGGAGGGTTTCTCTGGTTAAAAAGTCAAAGGAAGGCTGCTGAAGCTGCACATGTCCACGTTGTGTTTACGCACTTGTGCCCGGTCTGCGTCAAGCTCTAGGACGAGAAGCAGAAAGGCTCGATTCCGCTCCAGTTCATCCATTCACATAAATCAATGTTAGCGCGGCTGCTCAACCAAGAGCCAAATGACCATTTTATTATTTTATCATGCAGAATTAAAAGAAAAAATATAATCTTTCGGACGAGATTTATATTCAGATAAATAAGCCACACCGACATGATTTTTGGGCATTCTAGTTCCTTTAATGACACATCAATAATAAGCTTTAGCAGTTAGATTTAAGTCAGAATAAAGTACTATTTTGTACAAAAATATTGAAATACTATGCATAAAAAGTGCTCCAGTGTTACAAAACACCCCCAATATCAGACTTGAAACAAGATGAACCACATGAACAGTCACATTACACTGTATAACACACTATATATACTTTGTTATATTGCATGAGAGTGAGGCACACAGATGCAGAACAAACCAAGTACAATACTTTTGTGCTTTTTTGGCCTCAATGTCAAACATTTCATTTAGCCAGCTCACATGTGAGATATGATAAAACAAATATATAATTGGCATCATATGCTGTATTTCTAAGTTGCTGTGTTGTTCCTGAACCAGCAGGAAAAGGTGCTTCAGTTTTGCATTTGATATATTTATGCAGAGGAATCAGTTAGTATATTACAACATGAATTTTCCTCAACGCAAAAGTGGTTTATATACAGTATCGAGTGTAAAGGCAGTAGCATAAAAGAAAACATATTTGGTCAAAATGGCACATAAAATACTGGCATTTTTAAACATAAAATAATTGATAAGATATGGCAAATAAATTCAAGTTTTGAATAACAGAATAGATTCTTCGTTTAGCAGGCTCTGACTATGATCAACACTACAACAAACACTGATGTACTTGAAATCATTAGAATTACTCCCTCTTCCCGTGAGCTGATTTTCCACAGGGTGACTTAAGTCTGTGCGACTGCGTTCACTTGCGTCGGCTGAAGATGCTCTTTTTGCTGGAGCTTTTGTCCGCGCTGCTGAGGCCAATGAGCAGCCGAGCCTTCTCATCTTCCTCCTGCTGCTGTAGACTGTGGTCCGCCTTCACCTCAGACGCCTTTCCTCGCACATCAGAGCCCGCAGCTGGCTTCAACCGCAGCTTTTCCTTGATCATCTGTGCACAGTGGGGTCATGGCGTTAATGCAACATGCTGCATACATAGATCTCAGCCTTTGATTTGTGCTGTACAAGTACATTGGTACCTGTGCTACAAGTGCCTTTCGACTGTCTCTTTTCACTGCCATGGCGAAGTCCAGCCATGTCCAAGTGTTGTTGTGATACTCCAAACAAGGCAAGACCAAGTTCAGATCTTTCCAGTCCACACTGCTCTTCTCTCCCTTTAGAAGACATATTAGAAAGTTCATAAACTAACCAAGGTAAATGTTATTAGTGAATGTAATGCAACTTGGCAGACTAACCTTGTAGCTGACACAGAGGGGCACCTGAGGAATCTTTATGTAAATGAAAGAGTTGTTCATTGCAGCTCTCTCTTTCATTTTATCAATGTCATCAACCGGATGCTGGATTAGAAATTACACTAGGTTTAATAAGAATTACTAACACAAACATTATGGACACTGACAAACACAAAGCTCGTTACCTCTGGCGGCTTTCTGAATGACCTCCTGACCCCTGCTGTTCGGTTAAGCCCCTGGGTCATGCTTTTGCTCGGCCCAATGGGGCCAATGGTGTCCTCCGATGACTGCCGAGGCTTGACAGGTATCCCTGTAACACAGACCTCATCTCAGCACTGTGGCCTCTCCGTGACTGTACCTGAACATTATACTCCCACTGGGCATTATACACACACATTAACGCGGTGTCTTTTAATAGCTCGGAGCCATGACGGAACTGGAAATTCAATATCACCAACACTCCACACAAAGGAAACTAAGAAGTGCCATTGATCCAAGACCGAGAACAGATTCTTATCCCAATAACCAAAATGGCAGAAAATACTTACCAGTAGTGACCAATCGAAACTTGTCCTCCTCATCAGCAACTTCCTCCTCCTCAACATTTCGACCCGGGAAGAAAAACCCCATCATCCTTTTGAAGAACTGATACATGAGCTGGATAGTTAAAGGCACCACATTTACCTGATAATAAAAAAAATAAGTTAATTAAAAAAGGAAGTCTGAAAATTCAATATTATAGGCCAGGGGTATCAAACTCATTTTGGGTCGTGGGCCGACATTCAGATTTCATGGCGGGTTACGGGCCACATATATTGTAACGTGGAAGATACTATTGAGAAATCGTTTTTCAATGAAATAATCATGAGCATGGTGATAATTCAGCACATTCAAATAGTGCTGATTTGGTCAAAAGCTCTACAGCACTAGCCTAATCAATTATAATAATAATGGCTTACACTTGTATTACACTTTACAAGCCTGTGTCACAAGTTTCTGACTGTTTACCACGTTGTTAAAATGTGTGTATATCCTGAGCTCTTGTTATGTCAGTGCCCTCTGTTGGACAAAAATTGAATTTTTTACATGAAAAAAGAGAAGCGAGGAGTGCTCAGGGGCTCAATAAAGTTACAGGAACCGATGCTCTTCTGATAGGGCAGGCAAATATGAAAGAAAGATGGATCAGAGGCACTCAGGTATAGCAAAAACGTTGTAGTTTAATCCACCAACGTAGTTCGACTTACACAGATTTCATCAGGGCTTGAGAGGGAATTTTTTACATTTTGGGTGCTACCTAGCGGCGGCTGGAGTGAGAAGTTTGATAATTTCTTTAACAATTCATAACTCCTAGCAGTGAAGTTATGAAGTGGAGTGAATGGGCTACAGATGTACTTTTTTTTTACATGCTCAGAAACGCATGCTCTACAAGCTGCGGGCCAGATTAAATCATCTAATGGGCTGAAATGGGTCATATGTTTGACGCCCCTGTTAGAAGCCAACTTGCATCAATGCTCACTTCAAAATGCTCCTTGACTGAAATTCCTCCCACTGGGGGGCGCACTTTACTGAAGATGCGCAAGGCAAACTGTCTTCCGGATTGGCAGTTACTCTGTGGTCTGAGCACGACCTATGAAATTGAATGCAAATGTTACTTTTCCACACATTACAATGCATATTAGACAGCTAAAATGAATGTTGTCATAATGGAGACTATGTGGTATGAAACAACAAAATGGTTTTTCAACAACAAGACCATCCAAACGCATGCAACATCGTGAGCACAAGCGGATACACAAGATGAGTTACACATTACCAGTGCCAACACTTTAGTACTGTTTACATACCCTCAATCGCTGCACACAGGACGACCAGGTAAAGAAATTGAATATAAAATAATAGCATTTAAGCGTTATGTGCTGCAAATTATTTATAAACTGCAAGGATAGTTAACCATTTAATTTGAAAATTTATGAGAACATTGTATAAAGCTGTACCTTGTAGGAAGCATTGGGAAGAAGGTTGTTCATTGTGAACCAACCAAGCTCCAAAAGATGTTCAGCTGTGTCATCAGACTTGTTCAGCTACAAAGAGAAAGAAAACCCATGGAATTAGTCTCTACATATTTACAAACATCAATAAGTCAACATTAGCGACATTTGACATGACCAAATACGTTTCTGTGACTTCTAGCAAGTAACAGAGTAGCTGCTGTACTGATCGAAATATAATGCCTTATTAATAAATGCTGACCTTGCTGTACATAAACCTCTGCAGCTCCAACTCCGCAATCCCGAGCTGTCCGTCCTCTTCGGTCAGACACCAACGCGCCTGTGCAAAGTAGATCTCCGTTCTCCTCGCCACACTCACGTCTTCAGGGGGCTTCCTCAGCTCCAGCTTGTTGGCCCGTTGCAGCTGGAAGTCCTTGAAACACCTAAAGTTTATAGGGAAATGGAAATGCATTGGTCTTTGCAGGAATTTCTGCCAGTGATACTGTACAAGTGATGTCTAATGACAGACCTGATAAGAATATTTAGTTCCTCGCTTTTCATCTGCATGTCATTCTTCTCCTGGTTGAGCTGATTTTGGAGTCCTATATTGATTTCTGCCAGTTCTTCAATGCAAAAGTCTTCTGGTTGAGCCTGTTAACATAAATAGAACTATATTGAATTCCAATTTTCTTTAACATTACAGCAGTTACTGATTTAGGCCAACGACGGACCCTAATATTTGAATATATCTGTTTCTCCAGCCGCCTGATCTGAGCCAGGTGCTGCCTGACTGCCTCCTGAAGATGTAGGATGCTGCTGCGCTGCTCCTCTGGGTTGCTCGAAATCTCCAACTGGAAACGTACTCTCTGCTTTTTCTCGCTGTGCTCCTGGATGGTGGGCAAAGTGAGAGATGCGCATTAATATTTAATATTTGAAAATAGAATAATTCATTGACAGTGGCCCGGGTCAGTTAGCACACCTTCCTCCTGGGCTCCACGTGTAGCAAAAGATTGTTTACAATATCCAGGATCATGGCATATTGAACAGGGTTTGTTGATATCTCAAGGTCATGGTGAATAAGGGTGAAAGTGTCCGCCGCTCCTGGAATGTAAAACAACACAACACAATTATTTTTCTGGTTCTTGTGTTTTTACAACACAATTAAATAATCATTTCGACCACAACTGTATTGTCAAGGACTATTCTGGGTCAAGAATATCATGTGCATTAAAACAGTGGTACACACCGACTTGTTTCTTCAACAGGTCTTCTTTCTCATGGGTGTTACGAAACTCTGGAGGCTTAATTTGTGTTTCCAGTTCAGGGTTTATGTCGTGACTGTAGCTGATGTAGTGCATCCGGCAGCTGCAGCGGGATATGATTCGCTGAACTTGTTGGGTTTCGTTGACCTGGGCTGGCTGGTTCCAATCTGCATGTGTAAGGAGGATGGATAGAATACATTTACATACCATTTACAGTAGGACTAGTCAGTATGATATTTTTATTGCTCCAGTGTACCAAAAAGGCTGACTAAAGTCCCCTTGAGAAATAATATTTATAAAGATCAAAATAAAAACATGTATACTGCTGTGCATATTTATCACATTTCAGATGACACACATAGACTCAAAGTGAAAAGTGAAAGTAAGCAATAAAAATGAATATAGTTTATATAGTTAATGGGTGAAAAATAACAATAAACCAGTGTTTTCATTTTCTGGATTAAAAATGCTGTACCTGTAGTAGTGCTAACGATTCCTCCCACTGCCTGGCCACTCTCCATCAGCTCCAGAACAGAGTCTAGGTTCCTCTGCCTGTGTTCTTCAATATTTTTAACCTGAATATAACAAAAATCATTTAGCACATCGGTACGGGCTGAATGGTCAATAAACAAGTAAGACTTGTACCTCCAGCCACAGCTGCCTGTCCTCATTCTCAGATGGATTGGGCTCCATAGTAGCAAAGTACTGCATGCCATCAAGCACACATGTCCATGTGGTTTTCTGCTTCAGAGTGTCATTGTACCAGGCTGGATGGTGCTCACACTGGAGGAGCTGAGCTTTGGCTGCAGATACAAGCACACAGCCAGCCGTCTCGGTCCCTCGCAACATCATCTGCACAAGGAAAAAAAGGACAATTGTGTTTAATAATTCAATTAAAATATGTTATACAAGCTCTCAATGCGTCCCTAAAATAGAAGATAGATAGATAAAATGGAAATGTATAGACAAAATCAAACAAAAAGTACTACTGTAAAAACCTTTGTTGATCCCATGTTGTTACCTGACAGTTGACCAACTCAATGAACCAGTTGCGATTGTAGACATCATCAGTTTGACAGGCAGCGGTACCACACAGCTGATCGCTAACACCGGAGTCTTCTTCTGAGAACACCACAAACCTATCCGTTTCTTCAATCAACTTCTGGAGCATGGAGGTTCCTAAAAAGCGACAAAAGATCAGTACAGGAAAGGAAGACTGGCTGAAAACCTTATTAGTGTTTAGTATCTATAAAGCCAATAGCTCACCTTCATGCTGATGTTTTTCTGCTCGACTAAGGGTGCCACTGGAAATGGGTGTCATGGGGGCTGTTGTTGGGGAGTAGTTAGAAGGAGATCGTTTGAGCTTTTTGGCCTGCACTTGTATGTCAATCTTCAGTCCCTTCAAAGCTTCAGTGGAAAGGTTCCTCTTCAAGACTGATGCCTTTTTGTAGCCATCATACAGAGCAAAGGCTATGTTTCTGTTTGTGGTGGTCCAGGAGGCACGCAGATCCACAAGACGCAGTTTATGAGTGTAGGAAGCATTAGTCTCATCTTTTGTGTTCACCTCCTGCTCAGGAAATAGGATTGTAAAAATGCTGCAAAACATATTCATACAGTGTTTGTGTGCCTACTACCTCCTCCATACGGTTGCTTTGGCGCTGGTAGCTCAGAGAAGACAGACTGAGGAGGTGGGTTTTGTTGACTTGGCTGTTTAACTGGTGATCTGCAGTCTCGTCCCACGTAGAGGCCATGAGGTGGACAGTCACTTGCGATAACTCACTCACCATTTGGGTCACGTTCCACTCAGAGATTAGCCTCCTCATTACAGTTCCAGCTAGTGGAGACGCATGTCAACTAATGCCCAATTTGAATATTATGTTTAAATAAATAAAGGGCATACCCTGTGGAATGAGCCTCTGAGCCCCTCGTGTAAACACATGGCCTTTATTACACTCGACTTGAATTCCTCGCTGTTGAGCGAAGGACGCCCAATACAACACCTGAGGAGGAACACACATCATGGCATATTAGTTTAGATTCATAAGAGGGAGTACCATACCAGCACAAACTGTGCACGCAAAAAAGACATCACTCACCTGTAATTGTGGGAAAGCCGCTGTGTAGGACATCTGCTTGTAGTGCTGACCCAGCTTCTTGCGAACAGGCTTAAGGCTTTGGAAGAGCTTGCCTCTGCATATTGGTCGAGAAACATTGGTCCAAGTGGCCCAAAAATTCTGCATCCATCGTAAAGTGGTGCTGTACAGTAGGATTCTAGGTTGGGCAGGCTCTAAAAAACAGAATTATATATTTTCCATATTTATTACACATATACAGAAGTTTCTTTGAATAACCCTGGAAAACGTACACACCTGAGTTAGTGCTCTGATTGAGATCCATGGTGATGGAGAGATTGAGGTTTTCTGAGCGGAAAGCTCTGTAAGAGTCATGAGGTTGACCTGAGGTCACATCTGCGATACTGTCTGCACAGCACAGAGTCACTGCATGATGGTCATGAGGGTTTCCATGGCAAAGCCACTGAAGGTCAAGGGTCATACACAGGTTTGGCAAGTGTAGAAAGCAGACATCATCATACCTATATTAAACAGATCAAACACTTAGTGACAGTTCATTATTTTAATGCTGAGTTACTTTTTGATAATGTTAGCTTTACTTTGATGCTGTCCGGACGTTCACGTCCAAGTCGCCTTTAAACACAAATTGGCCAGGGTTCCAGTCAAAGCTGAGTTTACTCCATTCCCAGTGCAGGTTTTCTGTCGTGTTGTAAGGGTCCTATGCACAACAGAAGATAATGATTTTAGTGATATTAATTTGTCAATTTGTAATTTAATTTCTTTGCCTTTGTTTTCTGGGTAGTGGATTACCTCTGTTGCTAGCTGATGGAGATTCGCTTGTTCAATGTCCATTACCCAGTGACCATGGAGAAGGAGTCGACTTTTGTCCCACCAAGCAAGGAGAGGAGAGAGGTCAGCCGTTGGTTTGGTCAGCAAATCCACTGATTGGCCAATTAGAGTCCAGGCAGGGTCCCAACAAGGTCCCCAGACAATAGTGTACAATGAGATGGTTGCTGCATACAGAAAAAGAAGCTGAAAACATTGCATCTGACCAAAAAAATTATATTAACTAACGAAAATACAATGTACATGCATTAACAATTGAAAAAGAAAAGCTTCTGGATAAACATAAAATATGTTTTGTTTTAATATTTGTTTTATTATATTATATAAATGTTAAGTTTCAATTAGCCAAGCAACTCGTCTCTACTTACATTTAAAGTCATAGTAGAACTTCAGAGGTGGTACATTTCTGTGAACCGTCACATCTCCCCATGGTGAGCCAAGAGGAACAACTTCTTTGCGGTGACCCCTTGCTAGCCCATCTTGTTCTGTCCCAATAAGACGGCCTGACAGCTGCCAATCACGGATTTCAAATAAGTAACGAGGATAGTCCCGAATTCTCACTGCGATAGATTAAAAAAGGCAGCTTAGACACAACGTCAAGAGAAGCAAATACCGAGAAACAAACTTTAAAAACATACCCAAAAATGCTGCAAGTTTGAATTTGACCGCTCTGCACCACTGCACCACCAGGGGCAGTCCGTCTCTTGGGAACGGGCTGATCCAGTCAATGTCCCTCAGCTGCTCCCTCACCCTCTCTGGCCCATGAAAGGACTCATCAGCCAGAGCCATCAACTCCAGATCAGACACAGTCCATGTGAGCAGGGATTTCCTCATGGGAGTGTTGGCATAGAGACGTCGTGACCGCTGGATGTAGATCTCAATGTGCTTTTTCTCCAGTGAACTGTACAGCTCCTCGATCTTCCTGGCCGGCAGAAGTTCACCGTGCTGCTTACGGAGATCAGCAACTTTCTTATCCAGTAACTGCAGACGCTTGGCACTTTCCTTACTCTCGTCTTTCATCAATTCGTAGTTATCGCGCAGCTTAATTTCAAAGACATCATCGAGGAAGACGAAAGAAAACTGGCTGATTTTAAACACAAGATCAGGAGGCAAGCGCTGGTCATCTTTCGTTTGGCTTTGGGATAGATGCAGTGTTTTTAACCACTTCTGGACACTGATGGTCATGTCAAAGGTGTTGGAGAAGTTGTACTGATAAGGAAACTCCACAGCCATCAGTGGGCAGGTCAAGACCCAGACTCTGTTACGAGGAGTGGTCAGGAAGGAGAAGGCGTCTCTGTGTAGCTGCATTTCTGTTAGATCTGAATGAGTCTCTACATCAAGGGACTTAAAGGTGACAATGTTGTTTCCGTCAAAGTTAAAAATAAGAGACGGCGATTGTAGGTGCATGGAACCGGCCTGCTTTGAAAGTGAAAGGGCTTCGGTGTGGAGCAAAATGTAGTTTTCCTCGCTCACGTGGGCCGTCATGCGCGTGCAGCCAAGTTCAAGGCGCACGGTCAGACTCTTGCTTTGGCCTGGACCACTCGCGCTAGTCTGATCAGGACTTTCCTTTGGAGTTCTACAAAGCATAAACCAACAGGCCAGAGCCTCGGTCATGTGTTGATATAAGACCATGTGATCTGAAGGTGTCCAGTCTATACTGAGCTCCTCTTGACACTGGACCTAAATGACAAAATAGTTAAATGTTACGCACGATTTAGACATTAATGACATTGACTGGCATGTGTTTTGTTACCTGAAATGTATGGATGGTGATATGATAACAGAAATTTATAGTCGCTAGCTTCAATATGGGGCTTGCAATCTCAGCGGCAGGACAGCACATCTCCATGTTCTCCTTCACTGACTTGATGACCGAAAGAGAAACACCTTGTAGAGCGACATTACAGCTTTCTGCAGAGCTCAAAACATGTATGCTATCCATCCGCACAGACACGGCTCCTGAAAGTGCATGAAACATTTGTGAAAATCCTAAAGCACTATAGAATTCGCAACATAGCTCAAGAACTTACCAGCTAGATTGGATAGCGTGAACACATTCACATCCTCCAAACAAAAGTCCAGTTTAAAAAGAAAGCTGAGATGCGATGGAGTGTTGGCTTGGACTGTAGGATCATTGAGGGCAGGTGCAGCAGTAGTCTCCTTTGGAAGATGCAGGTCTTTACCACCAGGGACAAGTAGAGACAAAAGGCGGGACAGGCACAGTGCACAGGTCTCCGAGAGCTCCACCTGCAGCCCCTTCAGACTGGACTCCAGGCTCAGACATGGCAGCTGATCACAAACCTCAAAGTGGGGGCGGTTGAAACTCCCCTGGATGGATAAGAAACAGCGTTTGGTATTTCATCATCAATCTGTGGTTTGAAATGACAACACAAATCGCCATACCTTTAGGGTTAGAGAGTCCAATATAAGGGCCTCTCCCCAAACATGTTTACCCGGCGGATGAGGAGCCTGTTGGATATGAGAGCCCTGGCCCACTCTCCACCAGAAACTGTCCAGGACCACAGATGCCCGCTGGTGCACGTTCTGGGGCTCTGGTGATTCCTGGTCTGTTCTAATGTCAGGCAAATGCTTTAATTCTGAAACAATGATTGCAGAAAAGTGTTGGCAAACTTGGCAGGTCATTTTCGATCCCTTTGACAACACAACATTTGGTTTGTTGAGATTTCGCAAGTCATTGCATACTGAAATCGATGCACAATTGCATACTGTAGTTACATTGTCAGCAGGTTGAACAACAATAGGGCTTGTTTAGTTAATATATAACCTTCACTGCCTTGCAATCCTGACTTGCTATCCTTATCTAACCTTGCCTGTTATTATGGAGAGAGTTCTAGATACTGTATATACAACTTTCTGTATCCACAAGTACTTTAAATATACTTTAATAATAAGAATAAATCTTTTTTTAATAATCAGAACAATTTGCACCTGCATTTACAGACAGGAACCCAAGCGCAAACGGTGTTGTGTCGCCCAGTTGAACGGAGACATTCACATTGGTCACACTAGAGGTGAGCATCACAGGGGCATCCAGATGAGGGAGGCGCCTGAGGATAAGGAGGAGGTTGGGGAAATAAACTAATGGGCTACAACAGAACAAAACACCAAAGTAAAGACAAAAAAAAGGGTGGTACACACAAACACACGGGTAAGAAGAGAAATGGCAAGAGATACACATTAAACAGCTTTGTAGTGCCTCAACATTCACATAATTAGAAAGAAAATAACATTAACACTTGGTTATGATGTTTATGGTCACTTGCCTCTTTCTATGTGCAGTTTTTCTGTGCAGGAATGTTTCCCATGAAAACAGATTGAGCCAATGGGAGAACTCTTGGTGACGGTAGTGTATGATGCAGGTGTTGACAGTGAATGACGAGGAAATATCCATTGATGAAACCTTAATGAGAAGTCATTTTAACATTTCAAAATCAGAACTGAGGCTTTGCAAATGTGTGGCAATGAGTTGTAAAACAGCTTACTCACTTGCAGCGCCGTCTTCAGTGTGTTCACACAAAGAATCCTTTGTCTACTTTGGGAAAGAAGAAGTCCATCTGCCAAGGAACCAGAAAATGATTAGCTAAGAAGTTAACTTTGTTTTGAGTAAACATGCTTTAACCAGCGGTTCTCAAGCTTTTCACACTAAAAACGTACCAACTATGACCTAGCCGAGATCAGGATCAAAGCAGAACCAAAATTGGTTGAAAATTTGACATAAATTTGACTAAATTACATGGAACTTGGGAATGTGGTGTTGTATGAGCTGCTGGATCAATAAAGTATCTATTGATCTAAAGCGGAGAACCAAGGCTTCCAATTCTCTTTACATTTTCTAAAAAGCCTTTATTGTACTGGGCTAATACATATTAAAATCTTTGTTCATGTTGCTGGTTTCTTCCACGCATATCGACTTCAACAAGCCTTTCTCAAGAAAATGAATGTCTAAACCATCTTTATGTGGGCTCTCAGGCAACCATGTCTAAACCTTAAAGAACCTCTTAAATGCATTATTAAGCATAAAATGAACAAAGTCTAAAACTGCAGATGACCCTGTGTACCACCAGTAGTACGCACACCTCAGTTTGAGAATCACAGTTTTAAACAAACCTTCCAGTTGGATTTGGAGGTGACATTGGGGAAAGCTCAGCTCTGGTGTAAAACATTTGAGCGGGTGCTGTTCATCGTCTCGACCGTAGCAGAGTTTCAAAGACTTCAAAGTCCAGTTCAGGTGCCTGAGAATAATAAGGTGCTTCAGAACAATAAACATTCAAATCATACGGTTCATATAAAAGATACCAGTTATAAAATATATCAAAACAACATTACAAACTGCATCAAGCCAAAGAGAAAAGGTCGACTCACCTTTTCTGGCTGTGCATGGACAGAGTTACATTTGTATTATCAAATTCCACATTGACCTTCTGAGGAATGAGTTGGTGAAACTGTTCCACATCCTCTGTTTGGAAAAACTCACCGTCTTCATAAGCTAACAATAAACAAAAAAATAGAATTAGTCTTATAAAAAAAAGCGCATCGATTTTCAGTAACTACCTACTAGAGTTATCCTTTGTTGATATGTTTTTTGTTTGGGAAGAAGGAAGTACAAGTTGGCTAAGAAAGAGTCCTTCATGTAGCTCTCCTATGAGTGTCCTCACACAAAGGGATAAACAGCGTGGCTTCAGATCGGGCAGACTGACATCACCTGATAACAATAGGCTCACAGCAACCTCAGCCAAACAGATATCCTGTAGAAAAATTAAATACATCAAACCATAAAGTTTACACCACAACAAATAATTAAAATATAAAAAACCTCACCAACTGACTGCTTTTCAGGACTTTACTGCTGAGTTTCCCCACAGAAAAATCCCATGCCAACCTTAGACCAGAAAATAACATTGTAATAAATAATTAGACAATAATTTAGAATTGTATATATTTTTGAGACTTACTTTGTGCTTTGATGGTCCAGTAGTAACGTAATGCCACTGATCGTCATATGCCATAGTGACTCAGACAGTGCCAGGTTCACCACCATCACATTGACTGAGCTAATGTGGAATGATAGCAGCTAAAAACATACATTATTCAGCATTTCCGTGAGTCATCATGCAGTCAAGTAGTCTGAAATATTTTGTCAGCCTTCTGCCATAATTGCATATGCATTTAAGATTTTTTGGAAAATAAATCCTTCAGAATCCTCAGAGCTGACTTAAGACGGGAGATGTTTTTTGGTTGTAACCAGCCTTCTGATTGGCCTTGGACAGAGCCAGTGATATCAGAAGATGCAGCACCATTTTTGGGGAGTAAAATCAAACAAAAATCCCTATTTAGCCAAACAATGACTTGGGGAAATAATGCTAGAAGGCTGACCATGTTGATCATGAGACTACATACTTGCGAGATAAAGTGGAGTAAAGTGGGGTTGACAGACATTTTTCCAGATTTTTTCCTATGGCTTTTTGTCAGCAGTGAACTCAGTGGTGATTGCAAGTCGATCCTAATTCGAGTTTCTCCGATGCATAATCCCAAGTATCTCCTGCAAAACACATGTATCTTCCGGTATATGTTCATGCGAAATTATAATATTTGTGAGGGCATGCGACATACGGCAATCCAGGGTTGAAAAGTTTGCTTGATATCCATATTTTGTCAATTTCCTGCAGCAAAGAAAGATGATTATAAACTTGTCCTGCATTGTCTGGGTAACTGTTTGAAATCTACAGTATGTTGTTTATAAAAGGTGTGTCTTACCAGAGTGTGCTGAGGGTGAAACTGGATGACAACGCCATTAATGGAAAACAGCCCAAATGAGTTGATCTTTAACTCTGCATTCAAGGCAGTTCTAAAATACTTTACAGCCAACCTAACTAGAAACCACCTGCAAACAAGAGAGGGTTTCCTTATTATTGTTTAGCACTTACAGTGAAGACTGCAAAATGCATATGTTTACCTGCATACAATCCATAAGAACAAAGCTCCAACAATAAATAATAGAGGTATAGTTGTTAGTAGGAGAGACATCTTATCCTTGATAGTTCACGCCCAAATGGTGAACATGGTGTGACTGTTCCTCTATCTTCTCCCAGCTGCTCTTAGACAGGACACTGTTGCTGAGAACAAGCTCTCCTTAGTTGAAGAGCTCAGGGTCAGGGGTACCAACAGGCATTACAGCTCCATCATCTGTTCTGCTGGTCGCATCTGACATTAACACAGAAACTAATGATAAGGTTGCATTTAAATGAATAGCACAGATATGGTATTTATGAAAGACACAGTGCTAGCTATACTTAAACAGTTAGCATAACAATATCATAACAATACAATGTGGATATAATCACAAATGCCCAGTTATACATGGACAGCGGTTCGACTCACTCGCACATTAAATGGTTAAAACATTTGGGCACCGTCACTTGTAAAAAAAAAATCAGTAGCAAATCTGTGCTAACAGCGGCATGCTAATGCTAAAGACCTAGCCCAGTTAGCGCACTTTAGCAACTTCCAATTTACAAAATTAACCGAGTTATGACCTTAAATCCAAATAAACCCACCTGGCATGTTTAAAATACCAAGCTTCTTGAAACAAGATACTTAACATTAACGCTATAGCAGCGACTTACTCTTGTGACAGTTGTGGGAGAAGTAAACAGTGCAGCAGCTGTGGTCCGCCCTGCTGCTTAGCTGGCATCTCTCACACAGCCAACTCCAGTCTACACTGATGGGCTGGGACTGGGACAAACTACTGTAACTAATGTTGATATTAACTATTCATTAAACACAAAATGATACAAATGCACCTTTTTATTATAACGAAAGAAACAATGTCATAGATGTCAAAATAATTTACTTAAAAAATCAATCTGATGAGCATGTTGGCATTTCAATATTTGTTTTGTAGTGCAGATTTCTCAAGCAGTTGCCTTCTGCCGGTTATGTTTGGCAAACCACTCGTCACTTTTATCTTCCGTCATAGCCTATAAGCAAGAAAAAGAACAATTATGAAGGACTTATTGTGTGCAGTTTTTTCTTTTTTGTTTTAATGGGAGAGAAAACACTACTAGATTGTGCTCACTTTATTTAGCAATTCATTTCCCTGAGGATCCACCATAGACAGTTGCTTAAATGCCTCGTCTCCAACAAAGCAAATCTCATGGCCATCCTAAAAAGAGGTTGTTTTTATTATTTATATTTGCATCATAATAACAAACAATAATCTAGTATGCAGTGCTTAATTTGTAAATCCAGATTTTCAGGAACACTTGTGTACTGGGTGGATTTTATGGGGGAACAGCCCAAAATTATTGCATATTTAAAAGTTGTTGGAGTATTTTATTTCCCGGATCCAATAAAGCTCAAAATTCCGATTTCCCGGAATGCATTCCCCCAAAAGCCGGATCAAATTAAGCACTGCTAGTATGATAATAATGTAAAATAATTATTATTTACCGGATCTCCCAAAATAACCACCTCCACTGTGGCTTTTCCAGGTGTGTCAAGGCTGACCAATGGTGTGAGAATGTTTTGATTTTCTTTTATCATCAGCGTTTCAAGGTCTGGCAGCTACATGACAGATATTCATACATTAAAATATAAATATTATAAACAATTATAATATTTGGTTTGTTTCATGTGTTTTATGTATTTTATAACCTGGTCTCTTGGACATGAAAATGCTATTCTTCCAAATGCTGTCCCGTGATCCACTGCCCCACTGACATCATGAAGCTCCAGTTTGCACTAATAACACATATAACATAATAAAAAGGCATCAGAGTGGTTCAATATCATGATTACATAAATGTGAATGCCCCGTCCTTACCTAGGGCTGGGTACCATTAAACAATACCAGCACTATCGATTCAAAACATTTCTTTTTAAGTACTAATGGCATAGGGGGGACCCACCAGGCAAGTTTTAATGCCTGGTGGGTCCTGAGACAACACAAAAGAATGTTTTTGGTTGTTTCAGTTGAATTAAAGTACACAACATTTCAAAGAAATTGTCTTTTATGGAATAAATAACCATTATTGTTGTGTTTATGGTTCTAGATGTCCAAGAAATCAGTGTAAGTGTTGAATAAAGTATCATTCACGTACTGGGATGATAGAAGTACTGGTATCAAAAAACACTGAACGGTACCCAGGCCTACCCTTACCTGTGTATCTGCAAAACCCATTAACACAGTTTTCTTCTGCTCATTTCTGTCCATGATGTTCATTCCCAGGAGTGTCGACCAATAATGGGTGGATCTCTGCAAGTCAGACACAGCCAGACAAACCTTCTGGACTGGATCTGTAAAATAAATAAATAAATATGATATAATACATGGATTGTATTTGCCTGTATATTAAACAGAATTAAGGAAGAGTATTACTGACCACTGAGAGGCTGCTCTTTGTCTATCAGGTAGAACGGATATCCTCCTGGTGCGTGGGTCAGATAAAGGTCCTCATCCATTTTGGTAATAGGCCAGCCCAGATGTTTGGCATTGCTGACAGCTTTACTTGACTGAAGAGTAAGACCCTGGAATAATAACAATTGGAGCAAAATTACATTCATGTTCAGGCTATAATTTACCACAGGAGACATAGTACGAGTATATCATAGGGTTCTTACCAAGAAGTCATTGCCAAGACGATACTCTCCCACACCATAATTGTATGTCAGTTCAGCAACAAAATGATCATCTTCTGGTCCAAAGCCAACCATTGTTTTGCTCCACTTTCCATCATAAGGGCTACATAGGAATGCATTGTTTTCACATAACATCCTTCCTATACACATTACAGTGCAAAGTCCAATTAGACCACTACAGGGGAATTCTTACCCATTGCAGGAAGCCTTGCAGCCTTCTTCAAACTCTTCATGCCGTAAAATCTTTAATAGAAGATACAATAAAGTAATGATGAGCTTTTGAGCTGGACTAGCAAGCAGGTAAATGACAACATTATACTAGGCTACCAGATTGCTAGCAATAAACAACCAATATACTTTCATTAAAAAAAAAAAACAGGAGAAATACCTTCATTCCCAGGACATCTCGATAAAAAGTGGCTGTTTTGGTTCTGTCCCCAACTTTAAAAACAAAATGTAAAGCTCTTCTCAAAGCCATCTCTTGTCTGCTGTAACGATGAAGATCTTTGTGCAGAACTCGATTACGCGTCCTAGCGATCGATGATTCGACCATCAAAGATGAACAGGCTTAAAAATTATACGAAATATAAAACGACAAAATTGCATTAAACTTAAATGATTGTCGATATATAACCATATAACCTTTAAATACAATATAATTGTTTGATCATGTTTTTTCTTTTTTTCTTTTTTACAACACTCGGTGACGCTGTGGGGCGTAGGACGAGCGCAGCCTACACAGATTACGTAGCTAGAAGAAGAAAACAATCATGGCAGCTTATATGAGAAGCGTGTTTTGTGTTCTTTCATATGAGAGAAAAGCCTTTTTATTCGGAGCAAGCAGTTGTAGACCTATTATTGAAAATAAACGCTATGTACGCGGACTCAGAAGGAAACCTGTCAACGTGTTCTTTACTGGAGATGACACGTCTAAAGTTATCAAGCAACAGTCTGCTCCAAAACAGCAACACGAGAAATCAGAGAAACGCATCAAGGGCTATGAAGGAAATGCATTTGACAAGGACACGAAGAGTGGCCAAACATTACCAAAAGAAGCCCATGATATACCTCCCACGAAAGATGAAATCGCTGGACTTCAATTTGAGAGAGCTTTTCCTGGAGACAAGAGACTCGCGTGAGTTTACTGAAATGCGGAATGTCTTGGGAGTATGTTCTGTGATTTATTATGCAGTCGTTTTCACTGTATTGTGGATATATTTATATCATTTGTATTTGTATCTGGATTATTTTGTCCCACAGGAGGGTGGTGAGTGTGGCGCGGTCAAGAAAATTTCGGGAGCAGCAGGGTAAAATCCTTTTGGAAGGCAGGCGTTTGATCAGTGATGCCCTAAATGCTGGGGCCAACCCTCAGATGGTGTTCTTCAGTACAATGGATCGCCTTTTGGAGCTTCCTGTCAGCAAACTGAAAAGGGCTACTCTAGTTAAAGTCAAGTTTGAAGATATTAAGATCTGGTCTGACCTTGTGACTCCTCAAGGTGTAATAGGTAAGGGTATTGCTATTTTATTAAAGTTTCCCATTACAGTTATCAAGCAAATCGTATTTTCTTGTATGTATAATGATGCATATCATGAAGCATTCCCTATTTTGTGTTGCAGCCATATTTGCCCGTCCAGACTCATCACGTTTGCATTACAACAGGGATTATTCAATACCTTTGTCACTGATATGTGATAACATTCGTGACCCTGGTAACCTTGGGACTATGTTGCGTTGTGCTGTTGCAGCTGGATGTCACAGCGTCCTCCTCACCAAAGGTATGTACTTTATTCAATGCATTATTGTATGACAATGCAGTTTTTGAAAACTGATAGCAACTTGCGTTGTTTAATTTTTCATATATATCACATCCTGTTCAATTCCCGTTTTTTTGGTTGGATATTTTTCTCTTGCTAACTAGTTTATTTTATTGAGTGTACACAAGAGATGTTTATACAGGTTATTGAATATTGATAGACACTAAGACATTTTTATTTTATTATTCTATTAATATTACCTGTTTGCAAACTTATTTTCTTCTTTAATGGCACATTTCCTGACTTTTTACACAATGTTGTGTGATCTTTAGAGATATTGTAAATTAAAAGTAAATTTCTCCATTGTGAGATCAATAAAGTCTTATCTCCTACCTTATCAACAGGTTGTGTTGATGCCTGGGAACCTAAAGTATTACGTGCTGCAATGGGTGCTCACTTTCGCCTTCCTCTCTATTCCAATTTGCATTGGGAGGATATTGAAAAACAGCTCCCTAAACCTGTGACTGTCCATGTGGCTGACCACAGCGGGGACAGACTAAAGGAAAGTATGGAGCAAGGAGCTGATGAACTGAAAACATCCCTAAAAGCCGGAGAATATGGCTGGGTCGGAACAAGGTCTAATCACAAACAAGTGGACTATCAGGACTATGATTCAGATTCCGACTCAGACTGTGAATATAAACTCTCTCTTCCCAAAGTGGACACTAGACGATACTTTGAGCACTGGGCTGAGAGCCATACAGCTCTTGTGATTGGCGGAGAAACACATGGTCTCAGTATTGAGTCAGTGCAGCTTGCTGAAAAAACTGCTGGAAAGAGACTTTTTATTCCTGTTGTTCCTGAAGTGGACAGCTTAAATTCAGCCATGGCCGCCAGCATCCTCCTGTTTGAGGGCAGAAAGCAACTAATGCAACAATTTCAGTCTACAAAGAAGTTAAGGTCTAACAGGACAGCTTTTAAACCACAGTCATCATAAACAAAATATTGATTAATGTACAAGCCTGAAATTATGAATGGGACTCAAGTTTGACAAGACATCGTTTTGGTTACTGATTTGATTTGCTGCTGCTTCTGAATGTGACTTGATATAAGCAAAACCCTAATAGCTAAATTAAACATTGAAAGAAGTGAGTCACTGCATTTTTTTTTATTGTTTTACATAAATTCGCCTTTACTAATTGTACTCATTGTGCTTACCAGTGCATTGAATTCAATTTGAATGGTCGGTCATATCAAAAGGTACACAATAGAAGTAACAGAGTATGAGGATTTGAACATTCAGAACCATCCATGTGTTTTTGTGCCATCATGAACACGATACACCCTCAGGATAAGCCTCATTGATTGTGAATGTATCTTACATTCTAACGTTGAACACACAACAAAAATACAAAAGGATTGAAAGCTTCAGTCATTGGTTTGTAAAAAAAAAAAAACAAGCACATTATATTCTTAGGTGTTTGAAAGTAGGGTCTTGATGCCATCCAGCTACATCCAGCTGAGGTTTAGTGAAATAAGTGACAAACAGGTAACCGAGAGCATAGGTCCTTCTGGGAATCTGATTACTAGTACAAATACATAGCTATTATGAGAAAAAAATACTTTTCTTAGGCGAATCTCAAACAAAATATCCATATATATTACTGTGAAGGTTAAAGTCAATGCAAGGCACCACAGGAGAAGAGGACTCCATTAAAGATCATGTCTAAAAGTTAAAATGTCAGTAAAAAGTAGTTTGTGTCTAACAGTCTGACAATGGGAACAAAACAAGGCTGGGAGCTGAGTGGACATAGCAACAGATCAGAGCTTGATGATACGAGTCCCATTGTTCCTGTTCTAGATGGGCTCAGGTTTGAGCTTCTCTGCCAGAAAGTCTTTGACAAACTGCTCGACGATAGCTTGTGTGATCTCCTCGACGTCGAGCACATATTTGGCCCGGGCCGACATGTCCAGGATAGTGAGCAGAGGAGCGGAATCTGGGAGGTTGGTGTAATCCCGCAAGGATTCAGTCATGTTGTCGTCCTACGGTGAAGAAGACGGAAACGGTCAGATTAAACATTTTCACACCAGTAACCTTTTAATTCATTTTAGTGAGACACTTGTTAACCTGTGCAATGGGGCAGGATGCCAGGTAGGTCTTAAAGCTTGTATACCAGAAATCAAATTGAAGTTGTACTCTGGTTTGAAGCCCATGAGGAAATCCCAGTCACTTTTCTCTCTTTTCGTGAGGTCTGCTTTATTCACCTCTGTGTTTACTTACCTCAAGTGTCATTTTCTACACAATATAGGGCAGTGAACTTATCAAATAAGGAGCTACAGCCATTCAAAGGATACCCCCTGATGATATGGCCTTATTTCTCCTCAGTAAATGCTTCATACTCCGTGACAAGAGAAAACTAAGTCACACGGAACAAATTACACAGAACATTCAGAACTAACTGTGTGATTCTGCAACAAAGACTTTGAAGTTACACAGATTACCAAAACCATAGTAACTACATGAGCAAGACAATCAAATCAATTAATTATTCTGTTTTGGAGAGTTAATCATCACTCCTTGGCCTATGAGAAAGAATTTTCCCTTTTAGAGGAGAGCTCGAAAACAAAAACAGGGCCACTCCTATGCAGCTGACCATGATAAGGCTTAGCATGTGTTAACTGTGTACAGCCCACTGGGATTATTCTCTAACATTTCATAGAGACGGACAGTCTAATGTGGAATGTAGAGATCAAACTCCCTTTCGGCTGCTCCATCCATCTTACTTTATATATTTGAAGGCTATTGCTGCCTTCATGTGCTGTGGTAAAGATGATCCTTTCCAGTTGTGAAGTAGAACTTACAAGCGCATTGTCTTCAAAGTTAAACATTGAAAAACACAAAACAACACACTGCAAATGAGTAAATCTGTGTGAGAAAATAGTTTACAAACCACAACTACATCTTTGCTTTGTTGGCTAAAAGTTTGTTGGATTTTTACAAAGCGCTAAGTGGAAGTAAACATGACGTAGGCTACACTAAATACATATAGTGTATGCTTCATAACAATCTGCTAAAAGACATTTAAACAGTATGATGGCAACTCTTTGTCTTGTTGAAAGGTCAAAGGTTATTTCATCTCGGGAACTCGGGTATCAAAAGTAGATGAGATGCTACGTTGCACATTGTAACTGGACAAACCGTTAATATAAGCATTTTTTGAGTCGCACAGGCTGTTAATCTATAATTATCAATACAGATATCCACCAGAGGGGGCTGTTGAGCAATTTTTGTGGATGTATTGTTACTCCATCCTCGATATGAAAGAACTGGCTACTTTAATGTGATCAAATCTGCATACTTGTTTATCTTGATCAATTCAGTCATTCTCACCTCGCCAACAACAAAGAACAGAAGCGGCATGTCTTCTTCCTTGGCTTTGTACTTGGCCATCAGTTTCTCTGCTATTGGCTGAATCAGCTCCTTGGCAGACTCCAGCTCTCCCTCTTCTTCTGCATCTGAACAATAATAAGAGAATCAAGAGATAAAGGATATTGCTTTTGGACAATCAGTGTCAAGACAAGATGAATCATGATCTGCGGGTCTGTAGCTAGAATTGCGACCACCGTTTTGAGCAAAATGGTTTATAGACAGTGACCTTCATTTAAAAAAACCTAACAAAACAAAACACTATTTAAGGACGATCATTGACGCACATATTGAGAGATTTAGCAGGTCATCTGAAATGAAATGTATTACCGTCTATCCATCCTTTTAAAACTGGTATGAACACATGAAAAAGGGGACCATTATTGATCTACACACCCACAAACAGAACAAGACAAGGCCCCTCATGAAGCTGCACTGCATTGGACTCGCTGAGCTCCAGGACGGGCCTCGGGTGCCAGGGGAACAGCCGGCACTCGGGGTCGTTCAACACCTCCACACGGCCCTGTCGCGTGATTATGTGACCGTCTGTGTCCAATAAGATGAGGGTAGGGATACCTGGAGACAGAACAAAAGAACCAAAATGTTGTGGGATGAGACCATCACACAGACACAAAGTGAACTGGGCACAGCTGCGGGTGGTGGCTGAGGTCATTTCCTGTCATTATAGCATTGTGACGCAGGCGGCTCACTCTCATGCTGAGATGTGGCACTGATTGGATGCTTTCTGCTATTTTGGACTTATGTGTCATTCTTCACAGCTCTCTGCCTCATCCCAATAAAATTACAGTTTGTCTCACAGGTAATGGTCTCACAAACTCTGACGATTACAATCTCCTAGCCTTATTAACAGGCTTATCAGGAACAGACGCCATCTGGGAGCTAACGCCAGAGAGTGCATGAGTCACTGGGTTCCTGTCTGGTCATGCGGGCTGCAGCGGAGGCAGGGGGCACCACGGCTCTCGACGGGCTGCGAGCGCGGGAAGGGGGCAGAGTCGATATATATTCTCTCTGCATTCCTAACATTCTGCGCAGGACAGGCCGAGAGCCAGCTACTGCCAGCTTCAGCCACACCGAGGGCAAAAGGGAGAGGGCACGGAGAGGGAGGGGTGTCAAGCTCAACAGTAAACTTAATTACGAGCTTACATTCTTCCATGGGTGCTACGGCTGCTTGACACACTTAAACTGGTTGGCAGGGTGTCTCTGAGCTTGAGAAATGTATGTATTCAAGATAAATTACAACTTAACAGCAAATGAATCAAATTATGGTATGAAAAAAATGAACACAGGTATAATATGATTTACCTTGTATTCCATAAAGTCTATTTAGCCGTGATCGCCTGGCTTCATCCGAGTATGGCACAGCGAGCCATGGCATCTCACTGAAGTACTGCTTAAAGGACTCCTCTGACCTGAATGTACAAACAAATGAAAGCACACATGTTATTTGCGAGTTATTTGTGGCTGGGGATCGTCTTATCGGCACATAAAGAGACTAGACCATAACTGTTTTACTATTAATGACAGCACTCACCTGTCAGCGCTGACGAACACAATCTCAAATTTCTGTCCTGACTCCTTGATGAGTCTGTACGATTCAACCAGGACCCGGGTCAAACTGCGACATGGTGGACACTGGAAAATAGAACAGAAATATTATATCTCTCACTGTTCAAAGATGGACAGTATATTGTAGGGCTTCACAACTAATTACAATCAAATAAAAATCGTAATTTGGTTGCAATTATCAAATCATAAAGACTAATTATATTTAGGCATGTATCATGTAGGGCTGGGTACCGGTAAACAATGCAACTATGGCATCGATAAAGTAATTAAGGTACTACCAGTATTGAAAAATAAATTGGTACAGGAAACGGGTAGCAAAAAAATGTTTTCTTTAGAAAACAAATTTCTCTGCCTGGTGGGTCTTGAGAGTCCATGGTAATTTATTATTGAATAAATTACCATTATTGTTATGTTTTATGGTTCTACACAACAAAAATAAGAGTATGAATGACTTGATTTGAGAATATTAGTCTTGTTTTGACTAGATTAGACTTATTTACTACTGTCATCTAGATTATTTGGCTTATTTCATTATATTTTTACTGAAATAGGAAAATAAGACCAATGTTCTTACCCCATTGGCAAATAAATTGAAAGGAAATAAGTAGAAATCTATTAAAACAAATCAAAAACACCGTAGAACAAGTGGTTGGAATTAGGTCAAATGAGCCACTAAAACTTAACTTGTCAAAATATCTCAGATTTAGGGAAATAAGATGAATTTGAGATTTGAGATGACTTCTGTTATGATATTGGGTGTTACAAAAATAAATTGAATTGAATTGAATTGAATTTGGGTAATTTAAACTTAACTAGATATTTACATTTTTGTGTTAACGACAAATAATTTAGTATAGATATTGAAAAAAAGTATTCAGATATCGGTATCGCAAACCAAGTATCAGTACCCAGCCCTAATCATATGCAAACAACAACAAAATATCCTGTTTAGACCTCCACACGTGTTTTAAATGCATGTAATCCTTGTAGTTTTAGTGGTCCATATGCACCGTGTCCACATTATTCATTTATCTAATGCCAATAATTGCCAGATTTTTTTCTCTCCAAGGGACTAATTCCTCAATAACTCAGGCGCGAGTGTTATTTGTTTTGTGTGTGTTTACAGAGCACACACTTTGCCCGACACAGTGTTGTTAGTATGACTGGAATTAAGATGATGTCACATGGCGTTGGCGCGGAACAGCAGAAACACTTTTGACATACCTTTTTTGTCATGCCAAATCTGCCTGCACCGTGTAGACTTTCCCACACATTTATAAACTGCAGTTACAAGCGATAATACAATTTATAATGGCACATAGTTTGCTTACGGCTCAATTGGCAAATTTCTAAACAATTATGGACACATTTAGCAGCGCAAATAAAGTCATTGTCCATTGGTATCTTCTTGACATTTTAATCCATTATTTGTAGGCATGTGTGCAGCCATTTTAAGACTTTGATGAGGTGTGATTCAGCCATGCACGCATACTGACCATACCCATGTCACCACAAGCATGAGAAAGCGAAAGCCTAATCATTGTTTGGTTGTTTGGTTTCAATTGTGCATTGTCTAATAGGTGGCGCCTACTGAAAAAGCTCTTGCACCACAGTGTGACTTTTCAAATTTTTCTGACAGATGAGTGGCAGGTAGTATTCAGGTCTGCTTACAAAACATGGGTCTAAACATAGGCCATGTACAGTATGGAGTATCTCACTTGCTATGACACACACTGCTGTTTACGTGCATACCAACACCAGATGCTGGGACTCAACATCTGCAACAGTGACTTCAACCCTAGATGAGTTTATGCTAGTAGCAGGAGTGATTATACACAAAGAGAGTAAGCGTTTTACTTCTGAGATCAAGCCTTTTTTGCTTTCAAGGGTAGGACTCAGCCATTTACAAACTGAATGACCATTTTTTTTTTTTTTTACTTATAAAGTGCTTTTCATACAAGAATGTAACACAAAGCACCTTACAACTTAAACACACCCAACTTATATAGCACTTTTCAACCTACATTAGGCACTCAAAGCACTTTACAGTAAGGAACCACTTCACGCTCTCATTCATACACCAGTGGATGCAGGCACCGGAGGCAAAGTGGGTGAAGTGTCTTGCCCAAGGACACAACAACAGTGTGCACCTGCGGGAGCTAGGATTCGAACCCCCCACCTTCCGATCACGAGATCTGCACCACTGTCACCCGCTTAGAATCAATCCCCTTCACCCACCCAAACCCCCAACCCCCACAATTACACTTTAAAATACACAAATAATCATTCCCCTTCACACACCCAATCCCCTGACCCCCACAAGTATTCATTATTAGCCAGAAAATTGTAGCCTTGCGCTGCAGATGAATTGTCGCGAGATCTGAATTCTCAGTCTCACAATAAATTCATCTTGACAGGCAGCAGCTGATAGGTGCGTCTCGTCACAACCAGTGGTTCGGACCAATGACATGCTGCTGTGTAGCTTGGGGCGGGATATGTATGGCGACAGTCAGTCCCGGCAAAAACAAACATGGCTATCTCGGAGGACTTCGTAGATACCGCAATTGACTCTATGTTAGCTGAAAAACCGACCATTTCTCGTTTAAAAAAAGAGCAAGGGGAAGCCCTTTGTGCGTTTGTAGATGGAAAAGATGT